>SJXQ01012102.1:78899-92711 GCA_006408695.1 Aepyceros melampus
GGGCGCCTGACCACAGGGAGGAGGGACGGACACGGGGCGTCTCCCTGCGCCGGCCGCTCGCTCCGCCTGGAGCCGCGGGTAGGGCGGGACCGCCCCTCGCTCCCTGGCTGCATGGCTGTGGGCGGAGGCCCAGCGCATGGGAAGCCACGGGCAGGCAGAGTGCCCACCTCCGGGCACAGCTGTACAGGGAGACGGCTTCCCCGCGCAGGCACCATCTGCCCCCCGACGCCAGCAGCAGCGGGAAAGCCCCCACTGACGGAGACCGCTGCCACCCCAGCCCCACGCTGCAGGCCACAAGTTCTTAACTGGGGTCCAGGGTCGTGCTTCTGGCACTCTAAGTCCTGGAAACCATGTGCAAATCTGTGTGTACGCCGTCGTGTGCGTCTTTCTGGGGAGAGAGAGCACCTCTCCTGAGATTCGCCAAGGGGCCGGGACCCAGAGAAGAGTAAGCATCGTGGCACTGAAAGTATCAAACGAGTCGCGTCTCAGCTGGCCCAAGTCAGAAGGGGCCCCCGCACCTGAACAGCACCACCCACCTTCTGAGCAAGAAGCCCCCGCTGAGATGGGAAACCCGAGGGGCAGGAGGGGGAAGGGCTGGCCCCAGGCAGAGGCGTGCCTAGAGCCCAGGTCTGCCTGACAGCCCCGGACCCCTTCCCCGAAGACCCCAGCCTCAGTGGCGTCCAGCAGTGACAGGCGGTCTGTCAGCTGCGACCTCAGTGAGCACCCCCAGGGGCTCCTGCCCACTGGAGGCGGGACGTGGAGTGGGCGGCCCCAGGCCACACGGGAGGCTCTCGCAGTCCCTCTGTCTGTCCCCTCCTTTCCCGGCAGATTCTGAGCAGCACTGGCGTGTCCACCTTGACCCAGGCGGGGAAGGGAGAGGTGGGGACATTCCCCCAGCTTCCACCTAGTCCCTGAGAGCCGGAGCAGCCCTGGGAGAGGCCGGCGGGCCTGGGGTCCTGGGGGGACTCACAAGCCTGGCCAAGCCGCCCGCTCGCTGTGTGACCTTGGGCAGGCCCTCCCCGAGCTGAGACTGACTCTGGGTCGGGCCATGGGGAGAAATATGGAGATGGTGACACCGTCTTAGCAGGGGAGATGCTACGACACATCGGAGGTTAATGGGTTGCCACCACCTCCATGCACAGAACTCAGTCTGCCCTCATGGAATAGAGGAGTCAAAGAACTAACGTCCATGGAGCATCTGCTCTGTCCCAGGAAGGAGGTCACTCCCATCCCGTACAGAGGAGAAAACAGGGGGACTTCTCATGAAGCTGCGATGAGAACCCAGGCCCATCCAGCCAGTCTGAGTCCCCTGGAATCACCGTCTCCGGTTAGAGGTGAGGACTCTATAGCTTGGAGAGCTAAAGTCATTTATTCCCGGTCTCGCAGGAAAGGGGCGACCTGAGCCATGGCTCCCCGACCCAGGGCTTGGCACTGGGTTCTGGAACCTGGATCCGCCATGGGGACTCGGCCGTCTGAACCCACTTCCGGAGCCTACTCCCCTGGAGGCAGGGCTCACATCCTGTGCCTGGGACTGCTTGGCACAACAGCCGCAGGGCACTGCTGGCGCCATGAACCCGGGTCCCCGGGACTCAGGGCTGTACAAAGCACGCTCCCTCCTCGTGACTGCAGGCAGCTGCCACCGCAGACACCACCTCAGTGGCACTGCCCCCACGCGGACCCCCTCCTAGCGCCCCTCTTCTCTACAACGGACTTGCTCTTCTAGGCCAGAGCCCCACAGATATCCACGACTCTGCCAGGGCTACCTCCCTAACTAGCTTTCAACACCATCCTCGCCCCTCCACGGCCCTGTACAGCCCCCAGAGAGGTCTCCCCACCTCCCAGCCGTTCTGTGCTCAGCCATGGGGACCTAACACCCGAGGGGCCCTGTGGTCACTGATGCTCCTGCCTGGGTCTGGCCCACACGGCCCCTTGTAAGCTAAGGATGTTGACAGGCCACCAGCCCACAGTCCAGGGGGGCTGTGCCGTCCAGAGGCTCTCGGAGGACCCCGGGTGAAGGACGGAAGGAAACCCAAATGCAGGAGGCTCAGGACAACCCAGGGCTGCGTGGAGTCCGCCCAGAGGTAGGGCCCAGACATGGCGGCCACCCCACCGCCACTCACACTGGTCAAAGATGACCTTCTCCTGGTTCTTGCTCAGCTGCAACAGCTTCAGGGTGTCTTGCAACTTCTTTTCTTGTTCAAACAGTTTTTTGTGGAGTTTGCTGATCTCTGCCTTCAGCTCTCCCGTCTAAAGAGAAGAGGATTTAGAGAGAAAAAAAGAACAAAGAATAGAAATGTCAGATCATATAGGAAGAATTGCAAAACCATATAAAAAGCACTCAACCTTCCAAACAAAGGTATGTGAGTAAAAGCTAGAAGCCACATGCTGCCGGTCGGATGGAGGCCTGAGGACCGCTGGCGGAGCTGGGAAACGGGGCAGCCCGGGGTGCACCCAGGCCCGCTGAGACGCAGCGGGTGTTAGGATGCGCTTAACCCTCCGACCTACGAGTCTACGCTTGGACATTCACCCCCAAGGAAGCGCGGTGCAGGCCCAGAAGATGCCTTGGCTCCAGGATGTTCACCTCAGCACTGTTTATGGCAGGACGAAATAAACAACCTGACTTGTTTCGATAGGGATTTACGTAACTGAATTACGGTGCTTATACACAACGGAGTAATTTCACAGCTATTAAAAATGATGTTGTAGGACTTCATTTACTGACATTGAAAGATGATGCTAATTAGTGACAAGAGAGCCCAGAACAGCTCCTGTGTACCAGGGCACGCCGGTTTCACAAAATTGAACGCATATATCTCTATCCATAGGTGTGCACATCAAGATGTCTGAACCATCTGACAACAGAGACATCACGAAAACGTTTACAGTGTTCCGTTTCTGAGAGATGGGATTTGGAATATTTTGTTTTTCGTTTTTTTAATTTATCAGAGTTGAGTTTCTCCCCGAAAAAACTATAATGCTGGTTTATCTTTAATGCTTACATCTTACAAAGGAGATATAAAGATATTATTAGGGGGAGTATGATCTATTAGGAGAGCCTGCTTTGATTTTTCAGAGACGGGGAGAGAGTAGATGGAGGACAAGCCCACAGTTCCCAGGCCCCTAGAGTGAAATATGCAGGCCCTGGTGACTCTCTCGGGCTTCCCTGATGGCACCAGAGGTAAAGAACCCGCCTGTAACGCGGGAGACATCCCTGGGTCAGGAAGATCCTCGGGAGGCAGGCAAGGCAACCCACTCCAGTATTCTTGCCTGGAGAGTCCCATGGACAGAGGGGCCTGGCGGGCTACAGTCCAAGAGGTCGCAAAGAGTCGGACACGACTTAAGAGGCTTAGCACGCACGCACGCACTCACACACTCACCCATGCAGAAGCCCTCCGGCCTGGTCGTCACTGACCTGGTGCGTGGGGTGAAGTACGCTCCCTTCCTCATAAAACACCTGGGTTGTAAGATGCCTGGCACCAGCCACCCTGTCCTCCACCCAAACACCTCTGCTCCCGACTTACAGAGAATCACTTTAGTTTGTCCCCAAACTTGTTTACGGCTCTTATAATCAGTTATGTGATTAAATTTTTAAGTAAACTTATGAAATATGTGTATGAAAAGACAGAACCGGTTGAAAGAAAACCTGCATATGTTTCAGAGAAGATCTCATGAAGGCAAGCCACTAAAAAAAAAACACCACATTTCTGCCAAATTAGGTGTGGGTGAGTCAACTCTAAAAGATGTGGGAGGAACCCAGTCCAGGAAGAATTCTACATTCAAATTGCTTCGCAAGTACCTAAGTTTTTTCTTCATCTTCAAGAAACAGAAATTGGAAGTGACAGACATACATTATGGATGTGGTTTATGAAAGAAAGGAGACGGGGAACTTCAATCAGCAGACCCATATTCAAAGGAAAGGCCCTGGCCCGACATCAAAAGAATGGCAAATGAACGTACATTGAACTGTTTTTAAGTTAAACTGTGATGTTTAAGGTATGTATCATTTTTTGATTCCCTGCTTTAACCTACTTTTAAGATTAACCAATCGTGTCAGCTACAAGGACTTCGACAGTGCTTCCAAAACAGATCTAATTAAAACACGAGGTTTTCTTTGATTCCTCCTCAAGCTGAGAGCCTGGAGACTTCTGCTCTGGCTGCGGCTTCGCAGGCCACACATTCTGGGACAAGGTCACTCTTCACTCGGAGCCCTGGGTCCACACCTGTGAACAGGGATGATGCCTGACCCTCCTGTCACACTGCAGAGGACAGAGACTCAGAGGAGAGGCTCCCTGAAGACAGGGAGGACGGTTACCGCTCACCTTGCCTGCCTAACCTCACCTCTCCTTCGGAAGTCAGCTCAGACAGCACTTTCTCCAGGAAGCCCTCCTTGAGAACCTTCCCCACCACAGCCTCAGTTGCTTACTGCCCCTCTGGGTGCCCATAGCATCCAGGGCTTTCCCTAACATTTCCCACTTCATGGTGGATTGTAACAGATCATTACTTGCTTGCTTCCCCACCTACACTACAAGCTCCCTGAGGGTAGAACTCAAATCTTCCCTCTGACTCCCCAGCGACTGGCTCAAAGTAGGTGCTGTGAGACCGTCTGCCAAGCGGTGGGTTCACCTGCACTCTCAAAGCACCCTGAACGCCCTGCATTCTATTCAGCACTGAAGACAAGCAATTATATACAACTGTCTGCTGTCTCTCTGAACTAAAAATCTTCATTTTCACAGGATGAAGACGCCAGGGTGAAAACAGCAGGCTCCAGAGCTCCATTGCTTCCAGATGCTAAGATGATGGAGCAAGTGAGTTTCAGTTCTCGGTGGTGATTTAGTCGCTCAGTCTTGCGACTCTTGCGACCTCATGGACTGTAGCCCGCCAGGCTCTTCTGTCCAGAGGATTTTCCGGGCAAGAGACTGGAGGGGGCTGCCATCTCCTGCAGGGGATCTTCCCAACCCAGGGATCGAACCTGCATCGCATGTGGATTCTTTACCAATGACCACCAGGGATTCCCTTCAGTGCTTACTTCTGAAAAACGGGACTAATAATACTTAAGAGGCTCCTGGAAGGGATAAGATGAGATGCTGCTGTACAGCAGAGTCCCTGACCCCAGCAGGAGTGAAACAGAGCAACTCTTCCTCAGGGCCACAGCACTGAGATCAGAGCTGAGACTTAATGAGTGTGCTACCTGACTTCTCAAATTGTTTTTGTTTTTTTCCCCAGCTGGTTGTTATTCGTTTTTAAAATGAAAACTCTCAAAACATTTACAGAAGTAGAAAGAACAGGAGAATGGACCATTAGATGCCCATCCAGCTGCAGCAGCTCCAGCATCGACTAACGGCCAGCCTCATCTCAACTCGACCCCTGCCCGTCCTCAGTCTAGAATTATTTTTAAAAATCAGCCCTAGAACCCAATCATGTTTCACCCCAAAATATTTCAGTATTCAGCTCTAAAAGAAAGATTCTTTTTTAAAAAACCACAATGTCATTATCACATCTAAAACAATGAGGCTGACTGCTCAGTATCACCAAACAGACGTCGGGAGATATGCTCCTGATTGCATCATAATTTTATCTTTATTATTTTTTAAAAACTAACCAGCTTGATTCAGCATCCAAATAAACTTCATATTTTGTATCTGACTGTTTTGTCTCCAGTTGCTTTTAATCCAGTGGGTCTCAGGGTTACCAAGAAGCCTCGTGAACAGATCACTGGGGCCACCCCCAGACTGTGTGATTCAACAGGTCTTGGGTGAGGCCTGAAAAGCTGCCTTTCCGACCAGTGTCCAGATAGCGCGGCTGCTGCCCGTCCAGGGACCGTGATCTGAGGACCGCTGCGCGTCTGCAAGTTTCACACTCTCTCCTCTCCTTTTTTCCTTAGGATGAAAAGAGGGTCTAGGCTCAAGTAGTACAAATCCTGCCCCAGACCTGGAATCAAGCCATTTCACCAGGAGCTCTAACGCCCTTAGGAAAATAAAAGGTGCTTAGAAAGCACAGCCTGGCGCCAGGTCCTGGCTTGGACATTTTCAGAGTCTTTTAAAAGGAAAGAGAACTACTAAATTTTTAAAATAGAAAATACATCACAGTCCATATATATACATTTCTCTTCCCTGATACTAAAAACTTCAACATAGTTATTTGTTTTCTCCTATGATAAAATATGGTAATTTCAAAACATCAATACAAATATTATTAACAATATATTTACTAAAAACAGTTTCAATTTTTTGACAGTTCGTTCTTGCTCTTTCAGTATTTCCACTAAGAAAATATAATCAAATCACTGTGTTTGTCATTGAAATGTTACCATTGTTTGGCCGTGTGGCCTCTAGGGTCTCAGTTCCCTGACCAGGGATCGAATCTGTGCCCCCTGAAGTGGAAGTTCAAAGTCCGAACCACTAGACCACCAGGGAATCTGAAATGTTTCCTCTTTGAGTGGTTATGCCTTCAATTATATAAAGGAAAGTTGGTTTATTTTATCTTGAATATTTTAAAATTGCTTTTCCCCCCATTTTAATTTTTATTGATAATTACATAAACCATTTATAGAATTTCAAAGTCAAATTTATGAAACAAGATCCATTCAGGGAAATCTACCTTCTATCCTTGTTCTTCCATTCTCTTCTTTCCCACATCCATATGTAAACTCTTCTATTATTGTTTATCCTTTCTCTTAAAAACATTTTTTTAGTCCATACAAATTATGTTTTATTTTTCAGCATCTCTTATAAAACTTCAAGAATGAAAGTGATTTTCCTGCCGGGAGGAGGGCTATGCTGGGATTGAAAGCATAAAATAAGTCTGCAACTAGATGGTCCGGGTGGCTACTCCCCCGGACAATTTAGTTGACCAGAGTGAATAGTCTTTTGTTTTTTACATTTAAAAACACATTGTTCTCAATTGGGGGATAATTGCCTTATAATACTGTGTTGGCTTCTGCCATACATAAACGTGGATCAGCCGTAAGTATACATATGTCCCTCCTTCTCTGCACACCCCCATCCCACCCCACCCCTCTAGGCTGTCACAGAGCACCGGCTGAGCTCCCTGTCACGCAGCAGCTTCTCAGTAGCTATCTGTTTTACATATGGTGACGTAAATGTTTCCACGCTACGCTCTCAACTCCTCCCACCCTATAAATATTTTTATAAACAATATGTGTACATGTTTGTCTCTCTCCCCACAACTTTCTTAGATAAACTTATACATGTGATCTACACTTTCCAGAGCAGTCCTAGGGACTGCAGGAGACGCAAAAGGCAATGTAATGACACTCAGAGGAAACACCAGATAGTAAAAAAAGCCACCAGAGCTGCTGGTGGGAACTCGGAAACCTGCTCCACACAGATTTCACACCAAGAAAGAGGCACCGCATGAAACACAGGCAGGGACGGGAAAGTGGCTAGAGGCAATTTAACACCACGCGGGGGGCTGTGTGTACCAGCAACCGTCTCGGAGCAGCTCTGAGGGCCTTTTTCTGGCTCTAAAATTCTGTGATGCTAAAGTGAGCATAATCCAGTACCTAAGAAACCCTCAGAAATAAGGTGCGAACCCTCACAAGCACTGACCAGTCCCTAGACTAATTTGCTAGTGGGGGAGATCAGCGTGCTGATAATTTGTGTTTATACACACGGATACACACACACACGGAAGAGAAACAAGAACTGCGTTCCATCTATTTAACAGACATTATTACTCTACTGAGGACAAAAACATCGTATCAAGGGTGAAATGTTTAGCTTAGACATATGCTTTAAAAATCGTATGAGCAAGCACTAGTGTAGAAGGATGAGAGGAAATTATTTATCCATTCAGAAATATGAACAAAATAGACACGGCCCCTCATGGAAAAGAGAGACACAGACATTAAACAAATGTGTGGCTGTGACGTGTGATAAAGGCCAGGATGAGGCTGAAGAGGGAGCTGTGACGACTGATCGCAAGCTCTCCCTGACCTTGAAGTGACATTGAAGCTGAGACCTGAGAGCTGAGAAAGAGCCAGCCGGACAGAGGGAGCACTTCTGTTTTCTGGGCCTGAGATGGAAACGAGCTTGGAGGGTTAGGAGGAAAGGCAAGGCCAGGGTGGAGCTGGAGCTCGGTGGGCGTCCTCTCCAACGTGCCATCTCCACTCCACACACAGATTTCCTCACCTGAGGACTGGACATGCACTTCCCTGGCTTGGTGCACCCAGGTTCCTCCCCAGGATCCCAAGAGGGATGCCCAAGGACAGGCCCAGCAGAACCTTCCGAGCCAAGGGCCGCTTCACTGCTACTTCCCTGCCACGGCTGGGAGCTCTGAGGGCTGTTAGAAGGTAAACAGATAGGTGATAATGTGGAATGCACATTTCCCTTCTGCCTTCCTGCTGGACTTGTCCAACAATTTATAGGTTAGATAAAGGAGGGAATATCTCTCAGACTACCAAGGAGACAGCCTGAACTCCCCCTTAACTGACAGGCTGCTTCATCCAGGGAGGCTTCTTTGATTACTGGAGTGGGTGCTCGCCTGGACCTAGTATGACATGGTACTCACACACACTGAAATCAGATGGATTATATTCTTTGCAGCCAAAGATGGAGAAGTTCTATACAGTCAGCAAAAACAAGACTGGGAGCTGACTGAGGCTCAGATCATGAACTCCTTATTGCCAAATTCACACTGAAATTGAAGAAAGTGGGGAAAACCACTAGATCACTCATGGATGACCTAAATCAAATCCCTTATGATTATACAGTGGAAGTGAGAAATAGATTTAAGGGACTAGATCTGATAGACAGAGTGCCTGGTGAACCATGGATGGAGGTTCGTGACATTGTACAGGAGGCAGGGAGCAAGACCATCCCCAAGAAAAAGAAATGCAAAAAAGCAAAATGGCTGTCTGGGGAGGCCTTGCAAATACCTGTGAAAAGAAGAGAAGTGAAAAGCAAAAGAGAAAAGGAAAGATATACCCATTTGAATGCAGAATTATAAAGAACAGCAAGGAAGGATAAGAAAGCCTTCCTCATGAATCAGTGCAAAGAAATAGAGGAAAACAATAGAATGGCAAAGACTAGAGATCTCTTCAAGATGATCAGAGATACCAAGGGAACATTTCATGCAAAGATGGGCTCAATAAAGGACAGAAACGGTATGGACCTAACAGAAGCAGAAGATATTAAGAACAGGTGGCAAGAATACACAGAAGAACTGTACAAAAAAGATTTCATGACCCAGATAATCACGATGGTGTGATCAGTCACCTAGAGCCAGACATCCTGGAATGTGAAGTCAAGTGGGCCTTAGGAAGCATCACTACGAACAAAGCTAGTGGAGGTGATGAAATTTCAGTTGAGCTATTTCAAATCCTGAAAGATGATGCTGTGAAAGTGCTGCACTCAATATGCCAGCAAATCTGGAAAACTCAGCAGTGGCCACAGGACTGGAAAAGGTCAGTTTTCATTCCAATCCCAAAGAAAGGCAATGCCAAAGAATGCTCAAACTACCACACAATTGCACTCATCTCACATGCTAGTAAAGTAATGCTCAAAATTCTCCAAGCCAGGCTTCAGCAATATGTGAACCGTGAACTTCCTGATGTTCAAGCTGGTTTTAGAAAAGGCAGAGGAACCAGAGATCAAATTGCCAACATCCACTGGATCATGGAAAAAGCAAGAGTTCCAGAAAAACATCTATTTCTGCTTTATTGACTATGCCAAAGCCTTTGACTGTGTGGATCACAATACACTGTGG
Source organism: Aepyceros melampus (assembly GCA_006408695.1). Lineage (NCBI taxonomy): Eukaryota > Metazoa > Chordata > Mammalia > Artiodactyla > Bovidae > Aepyceros > Aepyceros melampus. The sequence continues at coordinate 88,626 of SJXQ01012102.1, forward strand.
AAAATTCTCAGAGAGATGGGAATACCAGACCACCTGACCTGCCTCTTGAGAAACCTATATGCAGGTCAGGAAGCAATAGTTAGAACTGGACATGGAACAACAGACTGGTTCCAAACAGGAAAAGGAGTATGTCAAGGCTGTATATTGTCACCTTGCTTATTTACTCTCATGAAGAGTACATCATGAGAAACACTGGGCTGGAGGAAGCACAAGCTGGAGTCAAGATTGCCGGGAGAAATATCAATAACCTCAGATATGCAGATGACACCACCCTTATGGCAGAAAGTGAACAGAACTAAAGAGCCTCTTGATGAAAGCGAAAGAGGAGAGTAAAAAAGCTGGCTTAAAGCTCAACATTCAGAAAACTAAGATCATGGCATTTGGACCCATCACTTCATGGCAAATTGATGGGGAAACAATGAAAATAGTGAGCAACTTTATTTTGGGGGGCTCCAAAATCACTGCAGACGGTGCCTGCAGCCATGAAAGGAAAAATGCTTGCTCCTTGGAAGAAAAGTTATGACCAACCTAGGCAGCATGTTAAAAAGCAGAGACATTACTTTGCCGACTAAGGTCCATCTAGTCAAGGCTATGGTTTTTCCTGTGGTCATGTATGGATGTAAGAGTTGGACTGTAAAGAAGGCTGAGCGCCGAAGAATTGATGCTTTTGAACTGTGGTGTTGGAGAAGACTCTTGAGTGTCCCTTGGACCGCAAGGAGATCCAACCAGTCCGTCCTAAAGGAGATCAGTCCTGAATATTCATTGGAAGGACTGATGCTGAAGCTGAAGCTCCAATACTTTGGCCACCTGATGTGAAGAACTGACTCATTTGAAAAGACTCTGATGCTGGGAAGGATTGATGGCGGGAGGAGAAAGGGACGACAGAGGATGAGATGGTTGGATGGCATCACTGACTCAGTGGACATGGGTTTGGGTAAACTCTGGGAGCTGGTGATGGACAGGGAGGCCTGGCGTGCTGCGGTTCATGGGGTCGCAAAGAGTCAGACACGACTGAGTGACTGAACCGAACTGAACTCACACACACAAACCCCAGGAACGGTATCTGCTCTGCCTGACTCCTGAGCTGTGCAAGGGAAGAGGCAAATGAGGATGGGGTGGGAGCAACTGTTCTTAATTCAGTCACGTTCAAGCTACTGCCAAGCCTAGCTTTTAAGGGAAATTTCAGTGGCTTTGTAATAAATGATTTTCATTGACTTTTAAAAAAAAAGGCAAAACTAGTTTCTAGGTAGTTAATATAGATTTACAAAGCCCACTAAAATATGATGCTGAAAGCTATCAAAAGGAATCAAGACAGTCCAGAGAAAAGGCATCAGAAATGAAAGAGATCTTGAACAGAAGGGAATGAGCTAGTCCATGAGGACAACATGGGACTTAAAAGCTTATCAAACACAAGCCTGTCCTTGGGACTCCACACTGGTGCTTCCAACCCAGCTCTGCCTCCCGAGTGCGTGCCTCACTGCCCGAGCCGCAGTTTCCGTGTGTAGAATGTGGATAGGTTCCTCCCAAAACAGATGTGCTCAGCGTGGGGCTGGGGTCGCATCCCGGCTGTAGGCCGAGTTTGCAGGGTACCAGGGGACGGAGGAAGAACAGTCCTGCAGCAGCCTGCGCGGTGTCTGATGTGTCACTCAACAAGCACAGAGACTTCCCTGACACCCTCCGCGTTCCCCCAGTGGAGGGCACAACTGCTGCGGGCTCGGCCCTGGGCTGGACGCGGCGGCGGCGGGGCCCGGGCCTGGCGGCCCCTGGAGCCTCCGCATCCACGTGCCGCCACCCACCTGTTCGCAGTGGAGCGTGCACTGGCTGTTGGCAGGCGGCGAGACCTTCCAGAAACGCGCCAGCAACGTCGCGGCCTCGTCCAGCATCCACTTGGCGGCGCTCACGCCGGTGACAGAGCTGCTCGGGGGCGCCACGTGTGGACCCTGCGTCGGGGAACGTGAAGGCTGTTAGGTGCAGTCTGGAGAAAGATCACGGACAAGCTGGCTCTCACGGGCAGCATAAGTCGCCAGACCACAGGGCCTGTGTTCCACACTCTGAGCCAGAGCCTGGCGCGGACAACATCAATGCACGGTTAAAGCTGGTGAATTAGATTATGAGGGAACTTCGTTGGTGATATTAGGCCCATCAAGAAGCATGATCAGTGGCCACCTGAGGGCAGGCACTGTATTTATTTCAGCCAGAAGAGGGTCCGCGGCCGGCCCCGCCCTGCCCCGCAGCCCCGGAGCCTCTCCACGGCCAGCAGTGCGGCTCGATCGTTCCTGTCCCCGGCTCCCCGGCTCCGCCTGCCGCCAGCGGGGCTTGCCCCGTCGAGTCTCCGTCACCCCTCTGGCAGGCAGGAGCAAGTCAAACTGGGGGGTTTCTCAAGGGCACAAGAAAGCGAAGAATATGAACCCCGGAAGGGAAAGTACAAAATGGATTTTTTTTTAAAGAGAGAAAAGAAGAGTATTGTCTTCACAAGTAGTCAAATAAAAACAAAACAATATGACACACCCTGTTAAGCTATCAAATTTGCAAAAAAAAAAAAAATTTATAAATAAAAATACTCCCTGAAGACAGAGGCGCAGAGGCAGCCTCGCTTGAGCCTCGCTCGTAAATGGACACATTGACACAAACTTGTGGAAAGCAACACAGCAGCGGTTCCAACAAAAGCTAGGAAGGGCCACACAGCCTTGGGACACATGATTTCACTTCTAGAAATCTGTCTCGAATGAACAGTTCTAAGATATCACCAGAGATCCAGTTACAAGGATGCTCGTGACAGCTTAAATGTCCAGCAAACAGGTGAAAGAGTAAATAAACGGCACTATATCCACGCTAACTTACTTTTCAGCCACTAAAAGTCAAGCTTTTAGAAAAATACTGAATGAGACTGAAAAACGTTAATATAATGTTAACTGAAAGTCAAATGCAAAACTCATATGTAATGAGTCGGTTTTATAAACTTTACACATGAGACACAAGTGCACACATATGAAAATTTCAAGCGTTGAGCACTATGTGGTATTTTTATAGATGCTTCTATGTTTCTCTATAGTTTCTAGCTTCTGTAAGATAAAGATCATAATCAGAAAAGAACAATACTCTTACTTATATTTACGAATTCGTTCAATGAGTGTTCACCAGGCCCCTATTCCCTGCCAGGCCCGGGTGGCACAGTGGACATATGATGGCGAGCAAAGCACTCTCTATGCCTCCTCTTATTAATGGAATAAAAAAAAAGCACAGCTGGCTTTTACAACACTGTAAAACAAAACAAAAAGGCAAAACAGCTATTATGAAGTAGGGGGCTTAAGTGTCCTCAATGAGAACCCAAAGAGAAGGATCAGAAAATGCGATCCAGAGAAGCTCGAGGGTTGAGTCCAGTCTGGGGGAGGAAGGAAATTTGACCCCAAGTCTTACAGGAAGTCAATGAGAAACTATGTCAAGCACACATGGGTCCCTGACTTTAAAATGAGGATTCTGGCAGGATGCCGCAGGAAGCATGGGTAGGTGGTCTTCCCAGTCAGAGGGCACAGGGGGCCAGGGCTGGAGGAAAAGCAGTCTGCCTGGCTGGGGCAAGCACAGGGGAGCGGGCAGAGGCGGCAGGCATGCAGGAGCAGACCCCGGTGTGAGAAAGTCTGCATAGCTCCAGGGAGCAGGAGGAAGAGCAGCTGCACCCGGCTGGGCCAGTACAGGAGAGCGGGGAGAGAAGGCAGGTGGGCAGGAGCAGATCCCTGCGTGAGAAAGTCTGCACAGCACGGGAGTGGAAGAGCAGCCGCACCTGGCCGCCTGGCCAGGACAAGCACAGGGTAAGAGGGAGAGACAGCAGGTGGGTAGGAGCAGACCCCGGCGAGAGGGAGTCTGCAGAGACCCAGGGAGCAGGAGGAAGAGCAGCTGCACCCGGCTGGGCCAGTACAGGAGAGCGGGGAGAGAAGGCAGGTGGGCAGGAGCAGATCCCTGCGTGAGAAAGTCTGCACAGCACGGGAGTGGAAGAGCAGCCGCACCTGGCCGCCTGGCCAGGACAAGCACAGGGTAAGAGGGAGAGACAGCAGGTGGGTAGGAGCAGACCCCGGCGAGAGGGAGTCTGCA
>SJXQ01012102.1:93634-104211 GCA_006408695.1 Aepyceros melampus
TGCAGGGCGGACCTGCCTCCGAGCCTCGGGCCGCCTTTCCTGCCCTCCTCCCAGGGGAAGAGGCCCCGCGGCCCCCTTGCCTCCTGCCTCCGCCTCCTGCTCCCCCAGGCATCCCTCTCCCTCCAGCGCCATCGCTGAAGTTACCTTGGTTACCAGGTCCTGACTGATGGGGCCAGGAGCCTCTCGGACCTGAAGGTCCATCTCAGTGAGGAGCGTCTGGCCCTGGCCTATCTGCTCACACAGGGCATCGTAGTCCTCAGCCAGGCCCAGCACGTGACGGCCGCTCTGGCTGACCCAGAGGTGGTGGCTGGGGACCAGGGAGGACCCGCAGGAGGCGCTGACGACGGAGCTGCCGCTGTCACTGGAGAGGGTGTCCACGCCATTTCCGGAGAGCGGAGCCATCTCTGAAGCTGCAGAACAAGAGGGGAGACGTGAGATCTCCCGGGAGCAGCACCTGCCTTCGATGAGCTGTGTGTAAGGACGCGAAGCTAGCCAGGAGGCGAGAGCCCTCAGGTCCAAATGGCAGCTGACACCACCCAGAGGGGACGGAGGCTGGGATCCAGGAGGCCAGCGTGTGTGCCACCTAATGAGTAAGCTCCGCGCTCAGTCACCTCATTCCAACCCCACCAGCACTCATCAGAGCCTCGCAATGCAGAAGAGCTCGGTCGACACAGAGCAGCCAAGGCCGGGCCTGTGCCCCAGGGGTCTGAGTCTGATCGGAGAACAGACGCCATGCGGAAGGGGTAGGAGCCCGATATCAGAGAGCTGGAGCCCAGGGGACAGACAGCCAGGCCTGTACGCAGGAAGAGAGACCAGAGACGGCTTCTTGGAAGAAGCAACGACTGCGCTGGGGTGAAAAGCTAGCGAGAATGACGCTACACGGAGGAAGAAGCCTGCCGCTCTCTACCTTTACAGCAACAGAAGCACAGACGGATGATTCTGACAGGGGCCAGCAGGAGAGACATTTCCCAGAGCCATTTGCATTTGGGAGGAGTCTCGAAGCAGCAGGATTTTCACTAGCAAGAAGCGGGCAAGGTTGGTCTGGCAAAGGCAGGAGCCAGGCTGCACAGTCCCCGTGAGAGGAAAGCGCAGGCCCACCTGCAGGATGGCATCTGTGTGCCACTGGGTGGGCAAAGGGGTGTGGCTGGACAGGCCCACCTGGGCTGGATGCTGCAGGCCCTCAAAAGCCACGCTAAGGTGGTCATTCTAATCCAGGGCAACAGGGACCCCAGCCAATGATGTTGCTAAGGTTGGTAACACCTGGAAACACAGGAAAAAGCTTGGAGGATAAGACCACCAGCTAGAAATACTGAGAACATGAATCCCTAAATCTTGCCAGATACTCTTCTGAGTTGGAACCAGGGACCCCCTTGCCCTCAGCTGAACAAGTCCCACCAAGAAACCCAATGGTGCCACAGTTACCCAGACTTTAGCTTTGTACCTGATCTTGGGGGCATTTCTGGGGTAGGATCAAACAGATCACATGAATTGTCAGTTGCCACGGGACACGTGTCACCATCTGCACAAGGCAAAATAAGGGAAATAAACCATCAAGTTTTAGTTTCATTCTCATCAGCAGAGAAAGAACTGCATGAAAATATAGTCAAGTTCTGGACACGAACACCATCGTTCATTCAAATCCTTACTGGGCCTCTCTCCCACCAGGCCTTGTGGGACAGAGAGTGAGCAGGCCTGGCCCCCTTCCCAGAAGGACCCTCTTTGTCCAGACAAGTAAGCAGACCACTTCCCCTGAGGGGTTAGGGCTAAGGGGCGGTGGGAGCCCAGGTCGGGGGGCGACCCGAGGAGGCAGAAATGCCAGTAGGGGTGGGGATCCTCGAGACACCTCAGGGAGCGTCAAGCAGGGGGCTTCAGGAGGAACAGCTGGCAGCCAAAGTCTGGAGGCAGCCGTGGTCACCCACACGGGAGGGAAGCGTCACCCCAGGTAGGAACTGGGAGGGGATGCACTGGAACAAGGGAAGTGGGCAAAACCAGTCAGATGCTGGACAAGATACCGAGCCGCGTTCTACGGGGCACCTCCGAGCTCCAGGAGCTCAGGGTCAGTCTGGCATCTAGTTCAGATGTCCTGGGAGAGGAGGCCAAGGGACCGAGACAGGAAGGGATCTGCCTGGCATGACCTGGAGCATTGGGGACGGAGTGAGCACTGTGTCCCCGCCTTGTGGGGTCTCGCTCAGCTCATTCCCACCCAGGCATCTCCTGAGAGTGCGCTTTGATATCAGGGGGCCAAGGAGCCCCAGGGGTCTGCTCTGGGGAGCTGGCCCAAGAAGGATCACTTTCTACAAAAACAGCAGTCTTTAGAGGATAACTTGTAGACAGCAGCTCTTTACTACTGTCCTGGAAAGTCTTTTGCAAAAGAGGAAACGCTGCTGCCTACAGTGTAACTCTCATCTTCACTGGGGGAGGCGGGAGAATGCTCCCACATGTCTCTGTGGAGGGCACCCCCAGGGCTGACCCTGGACAAATCTTCACCTGCCCCAGAGCTCCATCCTGGGCACCCCAAGCCTCAAGCTGTCCTCCCTGGCCCAGTCTCCCTCACTTACACCAACAGTCTCCTTGGTCCCGTCTCCACAAAGTTCTAGAAGGGCCAGGAGCAGACCTCTACTTAAGGGCCCCTCTGGCCAGGCCCGCTGCTGACGCACCACCCATGCAGAAGGCGGCGGTAGGGGCCCCCCTAGGCCTGTGAGGTTCCCCTTGCAGGATCTTATCCTAAGAACGCTGCTCAACAGAACAATCAGGCTAATGCTGACATTCACTAAAGCGCCGAATCAGAGACCACTCTAATCACCTCCAGTGCAAGGGTTTGGTGACTGACAATCATCTGAAAACAGTTAATTAGGGAGCCCGTGTGAAGGAAGGGGTAACACTGACAATGTAATATTGGGCAAAAACAAAGAAAGACACAAATCCCATCTGAACTTGGGGATTCACGCCGAGACCCGATCACCAGGTGAAGCAGCAGCGCAAAGCACAGAGCACCGAAGATCAACATTTTCAACCCCATGAAGGACTTTCCTTTTTTCTTTTCCACATTGTCACAGCACCTTTTTGTTCAAATTTTAAAACCCTTCCCAAGGAGAAATCCATGAGTCAATCACTACAAGTTCCAAGGCTGGGTGACTAGGTAGTCTTTGAGAGACTGTAACTTTCTAAATTAAAGGCGACTGGTGTAAGTCTCAATCTAAGTAAAGTGTACTCCTTACTCCCCTCCCCCGATGCACACACCCACCCTGCGGGCATGAGGACGGTGACCCCAGACCCCCAAGACCCTCCAGGCGGTGCTTCACAAACAGAGTGGACTTGGAGCTGGGAATGATTTCTAGCTCCAGCTCTGCCACGGACCTGCAGTGGTAACTCTGGAAAAGCCTCTTGCCCTCTCTGAGTTTTAGTTCCTTCATAAAAAGAGCAAGGAGGCTGGCCTGGCTGACTGCTTTGAGCCTGAGCCCTTGCCGGTGTCTTCCGGACCTGTGTGGGAGGGGGACAGAGGGTCCAGGAGCCCAGTTTATCCTCTCCCTGCCCCCTCTACAGCCTCTGCAAGGCCAGACAAAAAACCCACGAGCAAACGCCAGACAGAACCAGCGTTCAAAATTGCCAGGAAGCTTTTCAGATCCTGAGACACGACAGCTGGAGAAGAGGTGCAGAACGTCTTTTAAAGCTGGCAAAAGGATCCACTAGAATGGATTTCCAGCAGCGGGTGATGTGGACAGGACTAAGCGGAAGGGAGGGAGCAAGACTCAAGGCAACAAGAGTGGCTGGAAGCCACGACTTGGCTGCCCTGAGAGTCCACAGGCCCTGGGCAGAGATGATGGCTTCCTGCCAAAGGTGACAGCTACTTAGTGCTCAGGCCCCAGGCTCCTAGCGTCTGGCGAGTCTGCTGTCGGTGGGCAGACACCCCTGTGGGGCGAGGGTGGGATTCAGACGCTCGCGTATCCCGCACAGACGCGCAGGGCTGTGTCTCAGACAGTGGGGAGAGGCAGAACAGTACCGGGCTCGTCCAGCGGCAGGGGCCGCTCAGGGGCGGACAGGGTCTGCAGAGCCAAAGCGAGAGCGGCTTCCCGGGCCTTCTCCCCGTCTGCACCAGCCGCTCCTCCAACCAGCTCTGCAGCGTCATATTGGTCTTGATGCTTTTCTCCAGCAACGCCTGCAGAGCCTGGACCTCGGCCAGGAGGCCGTGCAGGTGGCCTAGGAGGCCCTGGCCCCTCCATCCTTCTCTCGACGCCTCTACACCGGCCCCTGCGGACGTGAGCAAAAGGGAGCCTCAGCACCATCCACGGCCGAAGGGCCGGCCATGAGCTGACGGCGCTTGCCACCCGCCGCCGCCGCCGCCCTCCTCCCCCGCCCGAGGACTGGGAACGGTTGAAAATAACAACTCGACTTTAAAAACAAAAATATAGGCAGACTTAATTGCTGCTATTCCACAGGCTAAGTAAGAGCTGGAAATTAATCTTCGCTTCTGGCCATTAAGGCCTAGCAAATTGCACACCAAACCCCGAAATTATGTCTAGTAGTAATAAAATCTATTTGGGCTGGAATTATAGAATGAAAGGGGATGATTTTCAGAGCCTCAGCGTATTAAAAAGGCACAATGACAGGAATAAGAAGAGCAACTTGAGGAGAAACGAAAGCTGAGGGCTGACCCTTCTCTAGATAAACTTTCAACAGGGAGAAACCACCTGGAAAATTAGCTGAAAAGAAAAACAACAACAAAAACCCCCACCACACCTCAAAATTGATTCTAGAACATCAGAGTTCACAGTCCAGTCACTCTGACCCGGTATTTCTCTAGGACAGAGCGCGGACCAGCAACCGTCTCCAGAGCAATGCTCAGCACACAGCAGGTGCTCCACGATTATCTGCTGAATGAACGGGCCCCCCAAAAAATACACTAGCAGGAAAATTGTTATTTCTCGAGCATCTACTATGTGCTAGGTATGGTGCTAGGATGTTTAATAAATGATCACATCTAATTTTCATGACTGCATAGAACCAAGATTAGCAGACGTGTGTTGCAGCAGAAGGAACAGGCCCAAAGTGGCAAGCTGACTGCGGAAGGCACACCCGGGGATGCGAGCCTGTGAGAACCGAGACCTCAGCCGCTGGCCTCCCGAGCCTCAGTCCTTCCCAGCCTCCTGCCGCCACTTCAGAAGGAGGGTGGGCCGGAGAGCCTGCTTCAGTCGACCTGCCCACCAGGGAGGCAGGCCTGCGGTTGCAGGACAGAGGGCCAGCCTGCTGCTGGTGGAGGGGAGCGCGTGCCCGGCCAGAGCGCCCAGTACCTCGCGGCCTCCGCTGCTCTTGGTCCAGCAGCTCGTACACCTTCAGCTCCGCCCGCAGGGCCCTCAGGAGCTTGTCACTCTGCAAGAGCAGCTGCTGCCTCAACGCTGACTCCTCCTGCAGCCTGGAAACGCCCCGCCGGCAGGGGGAGGAGAGGTTAGTCTCACGCAGGGGGCAGGCAGTCCCGCCGTGACCCGGGGAGTGTGACCGAGACTGTTGGTGTGTTCAGGAGCATCCCGAGGGCCCCTCCGGGCCCAGCCCTTGACATCTGAGGTCTTGGGTCGTCCTCACAGACACCTCAAGAGGGACGCGCTATGAATGCCCAACTCAGGAATATGAGGAAGTGAAACGTGAAATGGTTATGTCTCACCCAGGGGTGCCCAGCTCAGGAGAGAAGCAGGGCTGTGATGGCACAGACCGTGAGCTTACAGATCACCGCACCATGCTGGGGAAGCAGGGCGACCTCAGGAACTAAAGGTCGGGAAGGAATCAGGAGAGCTGACGGGGCTGCTGAGACACACGGGACAAGACAGAGACCACAGGGACAGAGTGGCAGAGGGGCCGGCAGAGGAGCAGTCAGCATGACCGGCTCAGCGTCCGAGTCAGACGCACGTCAACCCCGCGGGCAGAACCGCCCGCGGCTTCCCGGTCACTCAGCGTGAAAGCCAAGGTCCTCCTCGGCCCCAGGACGCTCCTCCATCCAGCCCCTCCTCCAGCAGGGACCCCTGCTCTGCCCTGCACAGGCCAAGGACACCCCACCCCGGGCCCTCATCCTTCCCAAAGAGAAGGGTCTTCCAGAGGCTCCGCAGGGTGCACGCGCTCACTGCCTCCGGTGGCTGCTCAAACGCATCTTTCCAGAGGCCGGCCTTGACGCTCCCGGGATGAAACAAGAGCCCCCTGCCCCCCAGGCCCTGTCCCCTGACTCCAAGGACTTTCCTCCTCTTATTTCATTCCCCCTGCCAAGCTATGTGTTGTGTGCTTACTGCGCCCGTCCCCGGGCAGAGGACCCTGGCCCTACCTGCTCAGCGCCCAGCGGCCGTGGCAGGCCTCCTGAAGCAGCCGCTGGTTCTGACTCTCCTTCCCGTCTGCCTCTCTCTGCAGCCGCTCCTTCTCCGCCCGCACAGCGGCCAGCTCCCGCTGGAGATGCTCCAGGCTGGCGGCCTTCCTGGCGAGGGCCTCGCGCAGCTTCTCTTTCTCCTCCTGTTTATCTGCACGCACAGAGGAGACACCATTTGTTTTCCCAACCTCATTACGCAAATGCAGCGCTTCAGCCAGAGCGCGCCAAGAATACAAAGGAGAGAAGGAGATTTCATCTGGCACTTGTGATTGTGGCATTCCAATTATCTCATGCGTTTTGGGCAGATAAATCTGTCAACATCAAGGCTGCAGATTAAATGTCACTGGGATGAGATGGGCCCGTTTAATTTTCTATTAAATAACGGGCTGTGCCAACCTAGTTACAGTGCCTTCACAGAGCAAAAACTGGGCAGACATTAGAGACAGAGGCAAGAAACGGGGCTCGAAACTCTGGCGACGGGCGCTGGGCACGTCTGAGAGGTGCGCTAGGAGGCCAGTGGGCGGCGCAGACGGCCCCTCGGGCACCACCGCCAGGCCCGGAGGCCAGCGCTCCCGAGGGACGAGCAGCACCGGGGCCCGGGGATACACGGCCCGGCACGGGCCTGGAGACGAGGGGCGCGCTCGAGTGCGGCTCCTCCGCTTACTGACCCCACCGCCTGCAGCCAGTCTCTACTTCCCTGCGCCTCCGCTTCCTCACGTGCGTGGCCGGGAGTAGTAACGGAGCTACACGTAAGGGCTTCACTCAGGGCCCCACAGCACACTGAGGGCTGCCAGCGTGCCGGTGCTGCTGAGGCTGACATCGCCGCAGAGCTCAGTGTCACCTCAAGATCTGCCTGTGTGCCGTCCTGCTTACTCTTCAGAGTAAACCTCCATGGAGGCACTTGGCTTACTCTCTATTTTCCAGACAGGATGTTAAGGATCAGAGAGACTAAGGCTTTGCCGAGGTCAGAGAGCCAGAAACTGGCAGAGCCAGGATTCACATCCAGCTTTTCTGATTCCGCTCGTACCCACGACTCGATCATCTCTGAGCGAGCTTGCTCCTCTCCCCACAGGCGCAACCACACTGAGCTTCCTACAACTCCGGACCAGTCCAGACTCCACCCCCACCTTTAACCCGTGGGCCTCTATCCACCCTCTTCTTTCTATTTAAAATGCCTTGGCTCTTCTGAACCTTCAGTTTAGTTCAGTTCAGTCGCTCAGTCATGTCCAACTCTGTGCGACCCCATGAATCGCAGCACGCCAGGCCTCCCTGTCCATCACCAACTCCCGGAGCTCACTCAGACTCACGCCCATTGAGTCAGTGATGCCACCCAGCCATCTCATCCTCGGTCATCCCCTTCCCCTCCTGCCCCCAATCCCTCCCATCAGCAGAGTCTTTTCCAATGAGTCAACTCTTAGCATGAGGTGGCCAAAGTACTGGAGCTTCAGTTTTAGCATCTTTCCTTCCAAAGAAATCCCAGGGCTTATCTCCTTCAGAATGGACTAGTTGGATCTCCTTGCAGTCCAAGGGACTCTCAAGAGTCTTCTCCAACACCACAGTTCAAAAGCATCAATTCTTCAGCGCTCTGCCTTCTTCACAGTCCAACTCTCACATCCATACATGACCACAGGAAAAACCATAGCCTTGACTAGAAAGCATCTTTCCTTCCAAAGAAATCCCAGGGCTTATCTCCTTCAGAATGGACTAGTTGGATCTCCTTGCAGTCCAAGGGACTCTCAAGAGTCTTCTCCAACACCACAGTTCAAAAGCATCAATTCTTCAGCGCTCTGCCTTCTTCACAGTCCAACTCTCACATCCATACATGACCACAGGAAAAACCATAGCCTTGACTAGATGGACCTTAGTCGGCAAAGTAATGTCACTGCTTTTGCATATGCTATCTAGGTTGGTCATAACTTTTCTTCCAAGGAGTAAGCGTCTTTTAATTTCATGGCTGCAGTCACCATCGGCAGTGATTTTGGAGCCCAGAAAATAAAGTCTGACACTGTTTCCACTGTTTCCCCGTCTATTTCCCATGAAGTGATGGGACCAGATGCCATGATCTTCGTTTTCTGAATGTTGAGCTTTAAGCCAACTTTTTCACTCTCCTCTTTCACTTTCATCAAGAGACTTTTTAGTTCCTCTTCACTTTCTGCCATAAGGGTGGTGTCATCTGCATATCTGAGGTTATTGATATTTCTCCCGGCAGTCTTGATTCCCTCTTGTGTTTCTTCCAGTCCAGCGTTTCTCATGATGTCCTCTGCATATAAGTTAAATAAGCAGGGTGACAATATACAGCCTTGACGTACTCCTTTTCCTATTTGGAACCACTCTGTTGCTCCATGTCCAGGTCTAACTGTTGCTTCCTGATCTTAGCTGTTGTTTAACAGCTGTTAAGTCTCGTCTGACTCTTTGCATCGCCGTGGACTGTAGCCTGCAAGGCTCTTATGTCCCTGTGATTTCCCAGGCAAGAATTACTGGAGTGGGTTGCCATTTCCTTCTCCAGAGAAGCTTCCCTACCCAGGGATTGAACTAGCGTCTCCTGCATTGGCAAACAGATTCTTTACCACTGAGCCACCTGGGAAGCCCTCTCACTGAGCCCTGGGAAGCCTCAGGCACCTCTGCTAATCCCTACTAACATCCCAGACTCAGCTCTTGAAGGCCAGCCCCCCCGGGTCAGGGTGCCTTCTCCAGGGCCCCGCTCTCCCCGAGGCTTTATCGTGGCTGACCCTCACCTTGGTCTGACACGGTCGCCTGGCTCTCTCTCCAGCCAGACCATGAGCGCCCCCGCAGGAAAGGATCAGGTCCCGCTCAACAACGTGTCAGAATCCAGGCTGCACTACAGAAGAGGCGCCAGCAAGTGTTTGCCGAATGAATGAATGCTCTGTGGAAGCCCCAGTTTCATCTCTTAAGCCAAAATCATCATCAGTATCTCCAGTGAAAATGGGATAAGCTGGCCTGAGTTCTGGTTCCACCACCTCTAGCTCTGTGACTGCAGGCCAGTCAATTTCCCACCCTCAGCTGCTCACCTGTAAGGCAGGACTAATAGCAATGTCATTCCGGAAGCATTTTATGTATTGTCAGAAAATATAAGTGAAACCTCTTTGAGGGCTAAGCTCCACAAAGGAATGAAAAGAAGAGAAACACTGTCCTTTAAAAGAAACACTGCCCTTTTCCCTGGTGGCTCAGTAAAGAATCCGCCTGCAATGCGGGAGACCTGGGTTCAATCCCTGGGTTGGGAAGACCCTTGGAGAAGGAAACGGCAACCCACCCCAGTATTCTTGCCTGGGAAATCCCATAGACAGAGGAGCCCGGTGGGCTAACTATCCATGGGGTCACAAGAGTTGGACACAACTTAGTGACTAAATTACCACAAAAGAAATCCTGGAAAAGCTTTCCTGGGAGTAGAAAGTCTCTGAAATTTGAGGAGCAATGTATTTCCAGCCCTTCTCTCTCCCGCTGTGAACTAAGATGAGTGAGAGGCGGCTGCACAGAGAGGATGGTTCCAAGTGCAGAAACATTTACTCAGCCCCAGAGGCAACGCACTGTAGCTTCTACTGTGCTTAGCTGTCACAACAGCCCCATGAACAGCTCCGATTTACAGCTGATCCTGAGGTTCAGAGAGGCTGAGTGACCGGGCTGAAGTCACAGAGTCGCAGGACCTGAACGCAGCTTGGCTGAACTCCAGCCTCTGCAGCCTCCCCACACCGCAGGGGCCTGTGGGGCTCCCGGCTGCAGACGGCGCCTCTAGCTTTTACCTCTGGACCCTTTAGTGAGCATCGTGTTGAGGGCCTGGTTCTGCTTCCTCAGGAAACATACTTCTGAAGTCAGAGAATTATGGACCTCTGGATCATGGGCCAAAACGTTTGAAGAACCTATAAAAATACACAGAGGTCACAATTTATGGATGGCCTTCAGGCCCGAGTGCATGGAACTTTCTAGAAAAGTTTTAAATAATGAGGAAACACAGCACATCATGAACAGTTCTCCTGGGAACCATGAAAGACGTTACCAGAGCCCGCAGGGAGAGGAGAGTGAGTTTGCAGGAGAGGGAGGGGACGCCCGGCATCTTACCTGCCCTCGGGGAGGACAGAGGAGCCGGGCAGGAGCAGGGGGTGGTCTCCTCCAGGACTTCTCTCCAGAGGGCCGAGCCCTCTGGGGACCTCTCCACTGAGGCTCTGGTCCACGCCTCATCTTTCCCCGCCCTCCCTCCCATTTCCTGCCTGTGTAGACG
>SJXQ01012102.1:107278-124893 GCA_006408695.1 Aepyceros melampus
ATGGACTCCATGTTTCCAGAACCCACTTACCTCATCACTATCAACGGCAATGACATGAGGGGTCCTCAGCCACTGCAGAGCTTTGTGATGTTACCCTAATCACGTTATACAGAATAAAGCAGTAAAATAAAACTGATGATAATGAAGAAAACCACCATCTACTGAGTGAGGTGCTGAGCAAGGCCCTATTTATAATGTCTCATTTAATCTCACAATGACCCCGGTTCATAAGATAACGAAGATGGGGACGGAGGGGAGAAATGCCCAAAGTCACGATGCTAACAGACAGACGAGGCAGGTCCCAGGCCAGGCCAGGCCAGCTCGCAGACAAAGCCGTGCCCAAAGCTGCTCTCAAGACACATTCTTCCCAGGGTGAGAACACTCCCCTCGAAGCAAAAAAGGAAAGATCCCAAAACAAAGTATTCAGTGGTAAGAGGAACACAACAGTGACATAAAGCACTCTGCTTCTCAGGCAGGTGACGAAGAGAATAAGAACACACATTCGTACTTGTATTAACACTGTAAGGATAGAGAAGAAAACTAACAAAGGTGGGAGAAGAGAAGCCAGAGTAGGATTAATGGTATAGGACGGAGATATTAATATTTGAACCATGTGAATGTCTTACCGATGGGAGAAATATGCCTTTTTAAAGTTTTTCATGGAAGAATATTCCACCCAGGGCTAATTGTGGTTATGGAGGAACGTCCTCATGATTGGCATGTGGGAGTTATCAGATTGCTAAAGTGCTCATACTTTTAGAATCTGTTATTGACAAAAGACAAAATTCTGCTGTGTTATTTTAACATACCTATCTCATCTCACTGTGAGGGGGGGTGGTTCCCCAGTGGCTCAGTGGTAAAGAATCTGCCTGTCAGTGCAGGAGACACAGGTTCAATCTCTGGGTCAGGAAGATCTCCTGGAGCAGGAAATGGCAACTCACTCCAATATTCTTGCCTGGGAAACCCCATGGACAGAATAGCCTGGTGGGCTACCGGCGATGGGGGTCACAAGAGGGACACGATGGCTCAACAGCAGCAACAAAACCTGTCTCACTGTAGCTTCTCGGATCAGATGAGGAGCCACTCACGGTTCAGGACACTGGAAGACAGCAGACCCCCGTGACCGAGAAATACCAGGTCTGCGCTTTGTGCCAGGGGCTGCGGGGCACTCCACTGGTCTATGCCCTAATTCTCATCACCACCAGCATAAACTGGGAATGCTTACCCCCACTCAACAGATAAATCACTGCTAACTGAGAGTCAGCAAGGTTAGGTACGCAGCAAAGTCAGGATCTGAACTGAAATCTCTCTGGCAGCAAGTTCAAGGCCCTTCCCGATACACAGCGTGCTTATCCAGGCAGATGCGTCACAAAGGAACCCCTCGCCGCCCTGAGGGCCGCTCGCCTTACCTCGGTCACATTCAGGCCCTTGTCGTTCCAGCTGCTTCCGTAGCTTCTCATTCGTTTTAATAGATTCCTCTAAACGTTTTCTCAAACTTCGAATTTCTTGTATATGTTCCATCAGTAAGTCTACAGGAAGGAGGGTATTTTTAATTTAAAGTCTGAAGCCCCCAGTGAACTGAATAATTTATGGACTATGCAGTGATCCTGAATTTCTAAGAAACATCGGCTGTGTTAACAGCGTCCTCCCGGGCGTGGCGGGGCTGAGCTGCTGCCCACCGCCCACAGCCTGGCTGTGATGACTCTCTGCAGCGCTCCGTGAAGAAGGTACTTTACTTCACATGGAAAAATTACACTTCATACAATTTTAATGCTAACGCTAATGCAGCCTTTTATTCTTCTAAATATCAAATATTAATTTAAAATCTTCCTTTCGGTGAAACTAAAAGATTGCTTTCAAGTTTGCCTGAATTGCTGAAGAGTTGATTAAGCCACTTCACAACAAATTCAGATATTTTTGAGACTAATTCTTTGAAAGGTCTATGTTAACCATTTATCACGTATTAATTTGAGACTTAAAAAATAAGGTAAAACAATAACCTCAACACTAGTGAGAATGGTTAAGAAGAGCTCTCTCAAGAAGTTATCCTGTTAGTGTGGGTATAAATGTATATGACTCTAGGGACCATTTTATTAATAATCATTAGAGAGGTTCTTTATCTTTTACCAAATAATTCTATTTTCAGCAATCTATTTAAAGAGATCACCAGAGACGCTGACAATCATTTACCAGAATGTATGGAAATGTTCATCTTAGCACTTTTTATCACAGTCAGAATTGAAAATAACTCAAATTATTAAATTAACTGCATTATATCCCTTATGATACAGTACTACACAGCCATTAAAATTATATTTTGAAGACCATAAAATCTGATGGGAAAATACAGATACAAAATGGGTTATTCAGCATAATCACAATTCTGTTTAAAAACTTGCAGACAGGAAAGATATATATATATGCAAAAGAAGGAAATACAGCTAAATATTAACAGAGGTTGCCTTTAGGTGGTAGATCTTAGGCTTCTCAAAACTTTTATATTATATCTTAACATAATATTTAATAATATATAAAAATTTAAATTTTCTGAATTTTCTAAAACGAGGATGCATTATTTTCTCAGCCTCTGCCACATCTCACTTTAAGAAAGAATGAAGGCAAAGCAAAGTTCTAGTCCAAAGGTAGGTCTCTAGAATTAGTGTTTACAGCATAATCACATTAAGTATCCAAAGGCAAAACTAATGCCTTTAATTCATCAATTAGGGTATACTCAGTATGTCTTGGTAATGTTTGCTTTAAAACATTATACTAATGTTATGACCCAGTTTTAATTCCTCCAAAATGACTTTCATTTACAAGTAGCACAATGTTACAGATCTTTTCCTAATTAAATAGTAATTCTGCCATGAATTTGAATGTTTATGAGACGACTTAATTCCCAGATCCTCAGCTATCTCCTATGAATGCCGGAAGCGCGGCAAGTCACTTGGCGGATAGACTCGGCCGCAGTACACAGCTATTACGGCACCACACCCCCGGCTCCTGCCTTGCTGA
This sequence comes from Aepyceros melampus, assembly GCA_006408695.1. Lineage (NCBI taxonomy): Eukaryota > Metazoa > Chordata > Mammalia > Artiodactyla > Bovidae > Aepyceros > Aepyceros melampus. Next base: position 110,294 of record SJXQ01012102.1, read on the forward strand.
CCCCAAATCTCTCAGCAGCCGGTCAGGTCCGAGTGAGTCAGGAACTTATCTCCTTGCTGGTTTATCCATGCCATACGCTGCGAGCTTCTGGGGCAAAAACGCTCAGCAGCAATCGGCAGAACATATCTTCTGAGTTTGGCTGGAAGCTGGAATCATCGCTTGGGCTTAAGCACTCATTCCCAGGCGAACTAGACACCACTTGTTAATTATGCAGCCTTAACTGGGCAGAAGGAAATACTATACTTCTCTTAACAACACTGGAGAAAATTATCTGTCCCTCTTACAACAATACCCTTCTGACAAATGCTGACTCTTTAAAACCCTCCTGCAAGAAGCAAGCACCAAAAACAACAGAATACACATCTTCTGGCAAGCAGTTCCAATTTACAGAATCTAGGTCAAGAAAGTGTCCCGAAATAAGGGGAAAGCTTCATGTTCAAAGACATTCCCTGCAGCACTTTTCACAATTGTGAAATTTTAGAAAATGACTTAAATGTTCAGCAACAGGGGAACAAAAGGAAAACGGCGGTTCAGCCGTTCAGCGGATGACTGCAAAGCCCCCGAAAACGATGTCATGCAACGTGTCGGAAACCTCGTGATACAAAGCAAGTGAAAAAAGCACAAGAGCTAAATTATCCCTCCTCTGCTCCATTACAAACATGACAAAAGGGAAAACGGATGCAGAGACAGGAGAGAAACAGCCCCCAAGAAGCTACCCGTGGGGTAGTCAGGACGGCTCCAGAGAGCACTGTCCACATTCAGGAAAGCGCCTGAAAACCCACTCGAGAAGCCCAAGGTCGTGGGTCCTCAGGAGCAACAAGGGATGAAAGAGGTACCTGAATGGCGCTACACTGGAAGTAAACCAAGGCTGGAGTGGCGGAGGGGGTGGAGAGTGAAAGCAAGAGGGGCAGGCTGGGGAGGAAGACGGAGTGCCCGGTGCCACCTCAGTGGGCAGATTTTAAAGCAGAGGGATGGCAGATACGCCAGTGGCAAGGGTCAGGCTTGCTGCCCTGTAAACCCCGCCCTCTCTGGGTCCCACAGCGTCAGCTCCTCCCACAAAGATTCTCTCAGAAAGGAGGGCACTAGGGACAGGGAAACAATTTACGATCTGACCTAAGTGGAAAGGCAGATGGTGCAGCCAGAAATCAGCGGAAAGCCGAGAGCAGAGACTCACAGACTGCAGGGGACACAGCTGGAGATCCAAAGAAAGCGCACCCGGGCAATGGGCTACTGGGGGAGCCCGGCTGACCCTGAGCCACACCGCCCTGCGCACGGCACGCTCTAGGTTTCCAAACTGTGTTCCCCCAGGCCCTGAGTATCCTACCGGGAGTCTCAGAGGCAACCACTGGGGATAAAGGCTCCACTCCTCTGGAAAACTTTGCCTTTTATATAGTTCATATATCTCTTAAATAATCAGTTTCATCTGAAAAATAAAAAAGGGGAGGGGGGATTTCTGTTGCCAGAAAAAGGTTTTAAAATTTTGAAACCCTTGTTCTACATGATCAGGTGTCAACAAAGAGCGTTTAGCAGGGAAGCGTCTGATTTGTTCTCTGGGTCCATTCTGGGCACCTTGCAAAGAAGCTGCTGGAAACGTGAGGGACCAGAGGATGCCAGCTGAGGTCCAGAGTCTAGAGCAAGGGTCAGGAGTCGCGGGCGCCTGCTCAAAGCCGCCCCCACCTGTCTTAACGGTGAACACAGCTATCCTGGAACACACCACACTCACTCACCTACGCATTTTCCACAGCTGCTTTCTGCTGCGAGAGCACCACTGAGTCCCTGCCACAAAGCACCTGTGCCCTGCGAAGCCTACAATACGCACCACCGGCCTTTCACTGGGGAAGATCTATCTGCTCGTGTCTGAACAGTCCCTGGAACTTATGATGGATAGTGAGCCCTGCCCGAGGCCCAGCAGATGTCAGGACTAATGTAAGGGGAGCTCAGCGTGGGCGGCCTCAGGAGGATGATTCCGCCAGCTGAGCCCACAGCTCCACGGTCAGAGGCAGGGCAAAGGGCTGACCCAAGAGGTCAAAGGTCACGCTAAAGAGAAACACAGCGGATTTATCAAATTCAAAGATCTCCAAACAGGGGGTGAGGTCTTTCGGGCACTTGTACAATTCAAACCAAGGGTCTTAAAGCGACATCGCCTCAGGAAGAGCTCAAGAGAAATAACAGGAAATTGGCCAGGCCGGGAACTGATCCAGCGCTTTCCAGATGCCTCTGCCGGATAAGAGAAGAAAGGGCATCCCAGAGCTTTCCAGACGCCTCTGCCGGAGCAGCGGAGAAGCGAGGAAAGGGCAAGCCGTCATCAAAAACAAGGGCGACTTTCCCTGACCTCCAGCACCTCCAACCACCGCAGGCTTCTCCACTGATAAACGATGTCTGAACGACCGGCTTGGGCCCTGCTGGGATGTCCTCTCATCCAGTAACCACTCAGACGTCGCTACACTCCTCCACTACAAAGGCAGGAGGGTGAATTACCGTTCGAACCGAAGTCTCAGCTAGGTTTACGATGCTTGGGAAAGCGCGGCTTACCTTGAGAAAAGTTGTTTGCCAGGCCCGACGCCTTCTCAGCCTCGCTGTCTTGCTTCTGGTCTTGTGAGGAGCAGGACTTCTCGGACAGTCCACCGTCGGACGCTGTGTGACAGGCCAAGGGCACGGGAGACTCGGGGAGGACGTGCTGGGGCGTGAGGCTGTCTTCTCCAGTCCTTGACCATCGGGATTGAAAGAGAAACCGTGTTCCCCACACCAGGACAGGAACACTGGCCCTTTATCATTTACCTGTATTTGCGACGCTGGTCTTTTCTCAGTCCTAGAACATTTTTTAGCAAAGACATTCTAAAAACAAACCAGAAAGGGGCTCAGTGGGCTCGACTTGGAGTCAGTGAAGCAGGGGGGCCACTGCCTGGCTGGCCAGGGAGGCCCTGAGAGAGGCCGCGCCACACCAGGCGCTTCACACGCTGTGTCCTCACTGGGAGGACCATCCGCAGGCAGAGCTGGGAGTTGGTGGGACATCAGAACCTGGCCCGCTTGTACGTGGCAGGGCAACCATCTGAACCCTCATCTGGCTGGTTCCAAGCGCCCAGGAGAATGTCGGGGGTGGGGACAACCCAAACCCACGGTGGACTTGTGGGTCTACAAATCTCAAAACCCTCGTGGTCCCCAAGCTGCCTCCAATATCACCGTTCAGGTGATCACCTGGTCCTTAACCTGTGTTTCCCAAAGGCCACCTCCGCCAGGAGGAAAATCACCCTGAACTTCATGAGAAGCCCACGAGAATCCCCATTATAGATAAGTGCCTTAATTAAAGCTCTTTTTTCTCCCACTTTTTCCTATTACTTCGTGTCTCATTATTCACGAGCTCAGACAGGAGCAAAGGACTCCAAAGCGGCAACACATTCATTAACAGGTAAACACCAGATGCAACTTCGCTCAGACAGCGTGACGGATGCTCAGGCTCGCTGCCGCCTTGCAAAGGGAGGACGGGGCCGAGGACACCCGTTTAATTAGCTTAGGAGTGACCCATGCGAGTGCTAAGCCTGCAGCTGAAGATGGGAGAAGAGAAGGGACAGAAGCAAGGCTGTCAGAGATGAGACAGGCGGCTGAGGAGGGCCCGCGAGCCTCCCTGGCTCCTCCCAGCCTGCTCTCCAGTCAACCACAAGGTGATCACCTGGTCCTTAACCTGTGTTTCCCAAAGGCCACCTCCGCCAGGAGGAAAATCACCCTGAACTTCATGAGAAGCCCACGAGAATCCCCATTATAGATAAGTGCCTTAATTAAAGCTCTTTTTTCTCCCACTTTTTCCTATTACTTCGTGTCTCATTATTCACGAGCTCAGACAGGAGCAAAGGACTCCAAAGCGGCAACACATTCATTAACAGGTAAACACCAGATGCAACTTCGCTCAGACAGCGTGACGGATGCTCAGGCTCGCTGCCGCCTTGCAAAGGGAGGACGGGGCCGAGGACACCCGTTTAATTAGCTTAGGAGTGACCCATGCGAGTGCTAAGCCTGCAGCTGAAGATGGGAGAAGAGAAGGGACAGAAGCAAGGCTGTCAGAGATGAGACAGGCGGCTGAGGAGGGCCCGCGAGCCTCCCTGGCTCCTCCCAGCCTGCTCTCCAGTCAACCACAGCTGGTTTTCAGATCGCCAAGTCTGCCCCTGTCTAGTCCCAGCCTGCCCTCCTTCAGAGACGCCCCTCTTCCTGTAGAACAGGATCTGGGCTCTTAATTCAGGATGTGAGGACCAGGCCAAGCCCCCCACCCCCACCTCCCCAGCTCCGTGCCCTGCCCACCAGCCACGTGGCTCCCAGGGGCCACACCTCCTACACCTCAAGGGTGGACACGCTCCCAAAAGCCCCACCCCAAGCCTCACCCTTCAGAGCTCAGCTAAGACAGCTCTAGCGGGGAGGTCCTTACTGGCCCCTCCGCAGCGTGCCGATGGGACGAGACCCATTATCATCAGGGCAGAACTGGAAGGTCAGACTGGGAGGGATCCTTGAGAATACTGCAGCGGGAGAGGAGTGTCTCTCCTAACCTTACAGGAGCCCTGACTGAAATGTGCTCCAATGAGCTGTGCCGCTTCCCTGCCTGCTCCCTCTAATGATGCTGGTGGCCTTCACGATGCCAAGAAAATCTAAAACGCCGCATCCCAGACCGGTCTCTATTCCTTTATTTCAGCCCCAGGGATCTAAAGGGTCACAGCTCCAAAGAGAAGCAAAACGTCAATAGCATTAACAACAGTGAGAACCTTGAACAAGTTAACAGAGGAAGGCAAGACCTTGACGTTTCCAGTTGGCCACAGAGGCAAGCTAAGGGTGGAAACAATTCACTTACACCACGAACATTTTTAAAAATTCCAATCAAATGCCAGAAAGCTGGGGCTGGAGCAGGTGTACAGATATCTAAGGTAGTCTTTGCCCTCAACAGGCAAGAGGGAATAACAAGCAGCATCCAGGTGTGGGAGTAACAACAGACTGAAGTTCAAACCCACTGCTGCCTCTCCTTGACACGTATGCAACTCTGACGCCTCAGGCTCCTCATCCTAAACTGGGAACAAGAACGCTCACCTTGTAGGGTCGGAAACAATGACGTGGGTGCCAAGGGCAGCAGCGGGCACACGCTAACACCTGCTGCCTCCTTGCCTCCTTCAGGGAGTCCTCGAGACCACATGGCAAGCGCTGCAGTGAAGCTATGCGCCCAGCGCTATATGAGAAGGGCCAGTGGCTCTGGGGTGAGGGCAGAGAGGCGAGGGGGTCACGGACAGAGCAGGCCGCTTCGAGAAGGGCCAGTGGCCCTGGGGTGAGGGCAGAGAGGCGAGCGGGTCGCAGAGAGCGCGGGCCACTTCCTGTAAGCCGACTCTGAAGAAGGGATTTCAAATCATCGGAGGAAGGCAGGGCCCACTGCCTGTGCACTCGCAGGCTCTGGAGAACAACCAACAGTCAGACTTAAGGCTGCAGGGCAGGGCCCATGCTGGAAGGACAGAGGCCAGGCGCAAGCCTGGAACTCACGCTCCAGTGACTCAGAAGGAACACGGCACCCAAGCCAGCTCGCCCGAGCGCAACGCCAAGAGCAACGTCACACGGCGGCAAGGGAGGCTGCAGGACACCCCGCCTCAACTCCTGGTTTTGTGTGGCCAGTGTCCGTTTCCTAGGCGTTTCCGCTTTATTCCCCAGACGCAGGAAACTAACAGGACAGGAGGGAGCCCAGACCGCCGAGCGCTGGCAGACGAGGCCAACTCGCCGTGGCGTCTTACCCAGTGCCGCACACTCACCTCTCTCGCGCTTCTCTCTGGGTTTCCATTTCCGCTTCGGCTGAATTTCCTGGAAGCAGAAACAACATCGAGAAGGAAAACATTAAAAGAAAAGGAGAAGTGCTCCCTAATAATCCCTTGCTCATCCATTTGCAGAGGCACTATCCCATTTGTTTAAACACTCCCCTGTAACAGTCCTGAGTATTTAAAGTGGATTACCAAGAATACCGCTCAGACTGCAGACCCCACCTCCAGTGCGGTTCCATAGGAAGGTGACAGGACTGAATCCAAAAAGCAATCACAAAGGCGTGGCTGGACACAGGCTCTTCTTCCTTCCCTACAGTTCTGATTCCAGCAGAAGACGGGCCTGTCGCAGCAGATGGCGAACAGAACCCAGAGAGAGCAGCTCACTGCCCTCCGGGTCCGAAATTCCAGAGTCTCCTCACCACAGACTTGTTCCTGACTTCCCTTCTGTTCTTTCTTCCATGCGTTCTAACATGGATGTGACTTAATCTCTCACTTTGGCCTTTAATTTTTTTTAGCAAACTAATGGTGATTTTTTTTTTAACTTATCTATTTTGGGCTGCGCTGGGTCTTGGGTGCCGCGTAAGCTTTTATCCAGCTGTGGTAAGCAGGGGGCTACTCCCCAGCAGCAGCTCGCGGGCTTCTCACTGCGCCAGCTTCTCGTTGTGGAGCACAGGCTCTGGGGGCCTCGGGCTGCAGCTCCCGGCTCTGGAGCACAGGCTCCGGGGGCCTCGGGCTGCAGGAGCCGCAGCTCCCGGCTCTGGAGCATAGGCTCCGTAGTTGCAGCATACAGGCTTAGCTGCTCCGTAGCATGTGCGACCCTCCCAGGTCAGGGATCGAAACCATGTCTCCTACACTGGCAAGTGAATTCTTTACCACTGAGCCACCAGGGAAGACCCTCACTTTGGCCTTTATTAGGAGCACTGCTCTTACCAAGTCCGCTTTAGAAACGTCATGTTCAACGAGAACAGGAATATTCCCTTGGAGGTGGACGTGGACCATTTTCTGCCAGTTCCCTAGCTGACATCGAAGGCCCTCTATTTTTCATTTTATAAAAGAAACATCTTAGTGCATACAGCTCTATCTGCACTGAAATTATCTCCTCCAGAAAGGCTCGGAGAAGCAGGATTCCCAGGAAAAGGAGGCTGCGTGCAGCTGAAAAAAGCTGCTGTCTGCAGCAAGGGGGTGACCAGAAGAAACGACAAAGGAAAACAAAAGCAGGCTGGGGATACGGCTGGGGACACGGCTGGGGACAGGCTGTGCTGCCCTGCGCACCATCACGCGCCGCTGCAAGGAGCACGTGAGCCCACATTTCAGAAATGAACAACTGTACTTTTAAAATATTTCCGAACTTTGGCAATTGCAGGCTGGGAGGAACTCTTTGAAGAAACGAATGGGTGGCCAAAGAAAAAAAAACAAACCTTTAGTAGCTGTCCTGGAAAAATGAGACTAATCAAACAGTACCCACACACACCATTTCCAAGACTACTCCTAAAAGGAAACGTTCGCGAACACCACGGCGTGGAGGAGGAGATCAAAGGAGAGACACACACTTGCTTCTTGTCTTGCGGCTCCTCTGCGCCCACCAGGCTGGCCTCTGAGTGCCAGCACCGCGTAGGGCAGGATGCTCAGGCTCCCAGAATGGGCCCTGCAGGCGGTTCCCTGGCAGCCACATCTCCCTCGGGCCCCAAGACAACCCCATGAGCCTGGGTCAGGCTCTCTGCTTCAAGGTAACGACGAGGAATCCCGGGGGGTAGAATGGTTGCGCCCTCCCAGTTCGCACTGCATTTACTTCACCGCACGCTCAGGTAAGCCAGGGAGATGGAGACGTGCTCGGCCGCCTGCCCACTCTGCAGGTACCAGCCAGCCGAACAGCATCACAACACGTGCCTCACAGCTACCACTGCTCTTCAGAAGAACAGGGACTTTGCAGGGCAGCGTGTGCCCGCTCCAGGGCAGGCTGTAAGCATTCTGGGTTGCCCGACGGTAAACTCATCTCAAAACCAGCAGAAAACTCTGCTTGATTCCTAACAAAGCCCACAACCACAGAAGGAGCCCATGACCTGGACGCTGCCAGCAACTCTAGTTCCCTTCTTCGGACCAGAGGCCCTTTGGGGAGCTTGTAATAACTCAACAGTTATATTCCACTCACTTCCCTTCCACCACAGAGTTCTTTAACACCAAATGACAGGCTGTTTTGGTGGGACTCACAGGGAGATGGCCGGTATGATGCCCTGAATTTTTGGTGCAATCTGCCTTCACGCAGGTGACAGGGTACATCTGTCCAGCTCTTCCAGAAGCTTAGGAAGCATGTCATGGAAATCCGCTACCACCTCTCAGGCAAATCTCACTGCTACACCTGAAGAGCTGCAGAGTAGGTGGAAGTGGAAGGGTCCCATCTTTCCGCACAGAAAGACATCTAGTTACCCGCTAACACACCTGAACTAGGGGTGAGAAGCACAACGCAGGACCGGCTTGTAACGGGCGGCCCCACCTGCAGTCTCCTCTTTGCACTGACCCCTCTGTATGCGGGCACTGGTCACCACGTAAGAAGTCACTTGGGAGAACAGTCCTCCCTAGCTCCACACCCATCGATTGTACAAGTTTAAGCTCAAACATCAGAGTCTGGCATCTCCTACGTGACCCAAACGCTTCCTCCTTTCCGTCTCACCGGTAATTCATATTAAATATTTACAGTTCTCCTCCCAGGCTGCCTGTGCCCGATGCTGAGGACACAGATATGAATAAGCAGCCTGCCCCCAACAGGTTCACAGCTGAGCGGGGACCATGGACCCAAAAGATGATTCCACAACAGCACCATGACAAGGCACGTGGGATGCTGTGTGTGGGGGAGGCAGCCAAGCACCACCCAGCCTGGACCATCAGAGAGTTCAGAGGAGGTGACGATTGGCCTAGATCTCTGAGGCAGGGGAGAGCTGCTTTATGAAGGTAAGGAGAGGCTCAAGGGCCAGGCAGGGGCAGATTTCAGGGCTACTCAGGAGCATTCTGTGGATACTCCACTTTATCGGATAGCCTGGCTCACGAAGCTAACCAGAGCTTGCACGACCCCCTTACCCCCCCGGCAACATTCGGGAAATAATCTTCCGCACCAGCCATGAATCCTCCTGACGTGGCAGGCTGAGCTCCCATGTCCTTTCCTCCTGGAAGCCTCCCCTTCAGAGTCCACAGGTGCCCCCTCCAAGCTCAAGGAGGTGTGCCAGAGAGAGGCGGGGGTCCTTTCACCCACAGGTACCCCAGGCTCAGGTCCACACCACGTAAGACTCCCAGCAGCAGCAGCAGTCCTGACCAGGCACCGCACGTCGGGCCCTTTCCTAGTTCAGGAGGCTAGGACAGAGGCCGCCCCACACACCCCTGCCCCCAACTTCCAGGAGCTCCTGCTGTGAAGAAACAAAATACGCCCCCAGAAGTCACTGCCGGCACCGGCTCAGCTCCCTCTACTGGCCGGGCGGACACCAGCTGCGTCAATAACCTTGAATCCTCCCAGAGCTCTAAGAAGGCACGTTACCACTCTCTTCTTGGGTGCTACCAGTTACATATCAGAAAAGAAAGGGCAGGATATGCACAAAGATTCCAATCCATTGGTCCTTTATCACAGCCCTAAACCCTGACAACCTAAATGTCCATTGAGCGGGGAATGACTAATTACAGTGCCTTCATACGAAAGAATGCTCCACAGCCCTTAAAGCTTACAATGCAGCTCAACATTTATCGTCTATAATTGAACAAAGGGAGAGGCTGCAGACTGTCCTACTTCCACCCAAAATACACACATGGATAAGAGAGGTCTGGAAAGAATACACTCCAGGGTGTTCATGTTTTGCTGTATAAATGATGCGATTACAGGAATATTCGCTTATCTGTTATTCCACAATAAACGGGTACTGCTTTGTATTAATAATAAAAAAAAAAAAGACTACATTTAAATTTTTTAAGAACTCATGCTACGCAACCACCTCAAACATAAAATTACTTTATGGCTGGCTCGTTTCATAATTCAGGAGCCAGACTCTTCAGATGGCAGCCCAGAAAGACCCACCTCGGCTACATATTATTCTCTAAGAAAAAGAGCTGCAGAGAGGTTCCTGAGACCTTTCTGCCTTTTGTAGACGAGAATTAAGGTCTGTGTTTGTGTTGTCTGTTAAGCCCGAAATGTTTCTGCTTCCAGAACCCATAGGAAACAAGAAGTGAGATCTCCTTGGGCTTGTCAAGGTAAGTAACTAAAAAATAAATCAAGGGGAGGCGAAAGTTGAGGGCGGGCGGGCATCTGGTGCCAGAGGCAGTCTCTCTCGGCCTCCCGCTGCAGGCAGAGGGCTGGTAGGAAGGAGAGAGACAGAAAGTGCCTCGGGTCACGAAGACACAGCTCTATCTTGAGGACCCACTGTACACTCCTACAGCAAAATGGAAGCTAGCTTATTTGCGAAATCCTAGCCAGAAGACAGGGGATTTTGTGTAAGCTGGGAAAAGTCAAGTGTTACTGCGCTCTGGCCCTCTGGGGTCCCGAGAGCTGGTACTAGACAATGGGCCTCGGACGTGCCTAAGGTGTTGGGCAAGGAGAAAAGACCACTTCCTGGGCCCAGAAGGCAAACTTCCCCACAGTCTGTCTCGGCATCACACTCAACACATGGACCCTGTGAACCGTCTGTGTGTCTGCACGAAGGCACAAGGACTGCGTCAAACCGAGGTTCTTCGCTGTTAAGGCCGAGTTCCTCACGTAAAACCACCTGTCCTGAGATTGAAGCCCCCGGCTCCCAACAAGTACAGGACTCGAGCACTCGGGACTCCAGGTGAGGCACCACGAGCTCTGTCCAAGGCCTCGCATCCGTGATTTAACTTGACCCTTATGACTCACAGAGGAAAGCCTCTGATTTGGGGCAGAGAGCAGTCATGAGCTGACTTACACTTTGTGAAGACCACTCTGACCACAGTAGAAACGGACTCCTTCGGGCCCAGGGTGGATGCACAGAGGCCAGGGAAGAGGGGGCCGCACCCGCCCCAGAGAGCAGCAGGCAGGCAGCGGGAGCCGTGGTGGCAGTGGATGGCAGGACCGGCTGATCTGGAACATGCACCGAAGGCAGGGATCCAGAGGGGCACCCAGGGCTGGGCGGGAGAACTGACCCCCAACAGCGTCCTCCTTGGAGTCAGGGGGAGAGTTCCCCAAGGAGGAGGGCCCACCACATCCACCTCCTCTCGGGACTGTCAGTAAGGGGCCCGTGTGTGTAGGTGTATGCGTGCATCTGCCTAGAGACGGGGAGAAGAGCAAACTTCACGGCAGATGGATGGGAAGCAGCGGCTGACTGACGGGGGCTCCAGAGTCACTGCGGACGCGACTGCAGCCTTGAAATCAAAGGACGCTACTCCTTGGAAGGAAAGTTATGATCAACCTAGACAGCATATTAAAAAGTAGAGATGTTACTTGGCCAACAAAGGTCCATCTAGTCAAGGCGATGGTTTTTCCAGTGGTCATGTATGGATGGGAGAGTTGGACTATAAAGAAAGCTGAGCACCAAAGAATGGATGCTTTTGAACTGTGGTGTTGGAGAAGACTCCTGAGAGTCCCTTGGACTGCAAGGAGATCCAACAAGTCCATCCCAAAGGAGATCAGTTCTGAATATTCTTTGGAAGGACTGATTTTGAAGCTGAAACTCCAATTCTTTGGCCACCTGATGCAAAGAGCTGACTCATCTGAAAAGACCCTGATGCTGGGAAAGATAGAGGGTGGGAGGAGAAGGGGACGAAAGAGGATGAGATGGTAGGATGGCATCACTGACTCGATAGACATGGGTTTGGGTGGACTCTGGCAGTTGGCAATGGACAGGGAGGCCTGGAGTGCTGCAGTTCATGGGGTCACAAAGAGTTGGACACGACTGAGCGACTGAACTGAACTGTATGGAAGATGTCTGCTGTAGCCTCAAAGAAATGCAAGTTATTATTTTTGAATTGTAATGTAAGAACATCCATTAAAGTACCTAGCACGTAGCAAATGTTTGGCAAAGGCTTTCTTCCATCCTCCTCAGACCACCTCTGATGCTTAAATCTGTTTTAACTAACGCAAGTTTGGGTTTTCCTATTTGCCTCTTTTGTTTGCTGTCCCCAGCACTTAACATCCATGAGTCTTCACCTGCCAAACCTGGGTTTCTATCCCCTCTTGAAAATTCAGAGGAACTGGCACCACGTGGCCATGCCTTCCCAGCCTGGCCCCTGAGGCCCCTCCACCGGACCCCGGGTCTGGAACAGGGCAGACTGCCAACCACGGGGCAGTGGGCACCGGAAGGAAGCAGCCAGTAGGGCTCTGCCGCCCCCTCGTCAGGGCAGGGGCGGAAAGGGAGGCCAAGGAGCCCGCCCCGCGGGCCCCTCCGAGCAGTCCTGGACCAGGGCCCAGCCCATCTGAGGACTCACAGGCCAACGCCTCACTCACCCTTGAGAAACAGCTGCTGCAGCTGCTCCAGCAGCACCGCGCACTGCAGCAGCTGCTCCTGGAAGCCCTCAGCCACGCACGGGTCCACGTCGCTGGCCTGCAGCAGCTCCTCAAACGCCTTGATCACGCTGTTCAGGTGCTGGCGATAGGCGACGCAGATGCTGTGGCTGTCCTTTATCTGCTGCCGTTGGAGGGAGAGTTCCCTGGCTTGGGCCTGAACTAATGAATCGTACCTGATACAGGAGGGAAAAGGAAACGCTGGCACCCATTTTAGAACTGAATTTCTGTGACCTTAACACTAATTGGAAAACTGACAAAGCAGGATTTTGAAAAGCCTGCAGCTGTACAAGTATCTATACTTTTGGAACAACTGCAACTACGCAAGGTCCCGACTCTTTCAATTTCAAAACAGCCAACAAAGGCTGGAACAGAGGTTCTTCTGCAACACTTTTAACCTTTATGAAGCCCCCAATTAAACTACAGACTGGCAAGGACTCGGAAGGACAATTAGTTTCCACTCACTCTTTAAAAATACTACTCGAAATTTGTAGAAATGAGCGCGCCAACGGGCAGGGGAGCCAGCACAAATCCTCAGGAAAGACAAAAGGGAAACTGAAGGCAAGAAAACAAGACAAGGACTGAGCTCTCGAGGGAGGCCACAAGGCGACTCTGACCCTGACAGCCACGCACAGGGGAACCGAGGCCGGTCAGCCCCGGGAGTAGGCAGTTTTCGTAAGTTGCCTATTCCTTGCAATCTCCTAACAAATGCACAGATATCTTCCTTTACGGGAGAGAAGACTGCCTCTTAGAGCTGGCAAAGTCGGCTAAATGGTGAAGGTTTGTGACTCGATAGGGCTCGCCTTCAAAGCCTAACTACACCAGGCGTCACGGCCTCGGGCGCCCCCTCTGTCTGCCCGCGAGGACCCACCAACACTGAGAAAAGCGCGGGGAGGGGAGGCGTGGCTCCGTCTTCCTTGGCGACCGTGGCTGCAGGAAGCTGGCCCCAGCGCGGCTGGGCAGAGACCCGACCCCTTGCTTCACTACAGCCCTTGAAATGATGACCAGTGACCACCTTCGCGCCCACGTGAGCAGAGAGGTCACGTGACCACAACACCGCAAACGGGGCCAGTTTAATGAATGAGACAAAGCCTGGGCGTCAGGGCGGGACACAGTGGGCTGGACCAGCCCGCTCCACGAACCCTCCCGGCCCGCCTTCTCGGGCACAGCAGCCTCTCTGAGGCTCCATTTCCTCGTCTACAAACACAGGGTTTAAGAAACTCCTTCTCAGGGGGCTGTGGGGACTCAGTTAGAACAGTGCCTGACCTGGGGTCTGACAACGCTGCCCTTCAACAGTCACCAGCTGCCTTCAACCACACTGTACGGGAAGCCCTGAAAAAGGCACTCTGGCTCCTGACAATCCTGAACAGCGTGTCTGTCTCAAATTAGTGACGAGTGAAGGTCAGCTTTACAAATGACCCCATGCTTGTCAGATCTCATGAAGCAAAACTGTATCTCTATGCCCGTAAAACATATCTTCACGACCCAGGAATTCTTCTCCTTCAACACAGGCTTATTTCTCTGAGATGACCTTAAAGAGTAAAGATACGGACAGTATTTATTTTCTCCCCACCCTGCCTAGGACAGCAGTTTCAGTGTCCCCACCCCCTCCCCTGCAGGGCAGTAAGAGCCCTTAACAGGGTCAGGAGTAAACGCTGCCGTTTAGCAACCGTGCTATGACTCACCAAGCGGCCGGTCTAAAACCTTCACCCTGCCTCCCCGACCGGAGGAGGACAAGACCTGCGTGGCCAGCTTCCGGAGGCGCAGGCCGAGTGTGCACGCCGCCGTGTTCCGTGGCCTCACACCCCACTTCCCCAAAGGCGCAGCTGCCCTGCTGTCACTGTCGTCGGGCTGTCGCTAGGTCGTGTCCGACTCTTGAGAGCCCGTGGACTGCAGCACACCCGGCTCCCCTGTCCCCAGGATCTCCTAGAGTTTGCTCAAATTCAGGTCCATTGAGTTGGTGATGTGATCTAACCATCTCGTTCTCTGCCACCCCCTTCTCCTTTTCCTTCAATCCTTCCCAGCATCAGCGTTTTTCCAAGGAGGAACTGCCTCAGCCGGGCCACAAAGGCTTCCCTGGCACGTGCCCAAAGCCCCTGCAGGGCAGCACCCCTCCCCAGGTCAGGGGCGCCCACCTAGCGGCAACGTGGGGGAACTGCAGGCTCACCGGTGGGAGAAGGCAGAGGTGGGACGTACCTGGAGGACGAGAGGTCTCTGATCTTATTCTGCAGGTTATGGATTCCACCGAAAAGCTCCAAGTTCAAATCCTGCCCCTTCTGCAGCTCACACTCCTGGCCCACCAGCTGCTGTCCGAGGCCCTCCAGCCGCCCGCCGTC
>SJXQ01012102.1:133720-144080 GCA_006408695.1 Aepyceros melampus
CCTACAAAGCTCTTTCTTGCCCACCACCCCCCCCCCACCACTAATCCCAATACATTCATTAGGATTCAGCACAAATGCGCCTTCCTCAAGAGAATGGGCCTTGGTTCCTTTGCTATGTACTCACTGATCTCTCAGAATTCTCCTCGGAAAATATTAGGGCCATTGATAAGTGCCTATGCACTCCCATCTGTCTTCTGCACCAGAAGCTGTGCTCTCTCCTCAGCTTCCAGCGTAAGAACTCAAATACGGCAGGTGCTCACAACTAGGCGTGCAATGAACCCGCACACGCCATCTTAGGGGGCCACGTGGGGGCGCCCCTCAAGTGGAGGAAGTTTAAACAAACTCAAACGCTGAGAAGAAAGATGTGAATCTAGAATTCAGAAAGAACTAGGACAACTCAATAACAGAAACACAAGTAACTTAATTAAAAGATGGGCAAGCCACTTGAAAGACGATCCCCAAAAGGAGATACATAAAAGGCCAATAAGCAGGTGAAAAGACACTCAACTCATCTGTCATCAGGAAACTGCAAATCAAATCACAGCGAAATACCACCACCCCCTACCCTTTAGGATGGTTAAAATCAAAAAGCTAATAATGATCGTTACTGAGAATGGGGCGGAATCAGAGCCCTCACATCCTGGTGAAAACTTCTGTAAACTAGCTACAGCCACTTTAGAGAGAGTCTGGCAGTTCCTCCAACCATTAAACAGAGTTACTACGTGAGCTAGCAATTCCACTCCTAGATAGATACCCCAGAGAAATAAAAACACGTGCACACCCAAAAACGCGTACATGAACGTCCACAGCAACATTATCCATAACGTCCAAATGTCCATCAACTAATGATGGAATAAATAAGCCGTGGCATATCCACACGCTGGACTACCAGGCCACAGAGGGAAATGAGCCACTGACCCCTCCTACAACATGAAACGACTCTTGAAAAAGTTATGCGAAGCGGAAGAAGCCCGTCACCAGAGATCGCAGACCACGTGATTCCATTTACAGGAAACACCCAGAACAGACGAGTTTATAGAGACAGAATATAGCTTGGTGGTTGCCTCAGCTAGGGGCGCACAGGTAGAGGAAAACAGGAAGTGACTGCTAAGGGGTTCAGGGCTTCCGCCTGGGATAGACACGGTCTATACCTGACTGTTGCTGTTAAAGGTTGGGAAATTCAGGAAGGAGGAAATCAGCCAAGTCTCTCAGGAAGGAAAGAAGATGGAGTTCTTCCTGCACGCTCTAGGACGTCCGATGCTTTCCAGCATTTTCTCCCGTAACCCTCAGCTCAAGTCTGCATTTCTGGAGCTCACAGGGTGAGAGAAGTTATTATGCCTATTTTCTGGACAGAGAGCTCAGACATCAACCAACCAGTCCACTATCGAACAATAAGAAGGTTGCAGAGCTGAACCTCAAACAAGCTCTTCAGACATTACTGCCCAGTTAAGGAAAGTGAGACCCTTTCTACCCTGAAATTCCAGGCAAGAGGAAAGAAGAGGTTCAAGGACAAGAACAGTCTGCGGTGGTGACGGGGACACTTGGGAGGGGGTGGACGCCTCATCAAAGAGGGCTGGAAAATGACGACCATTTGTTTGGCCCTCCGTCTCCACCAATCTTTATTCCTGGATCTGAATCTGTGTATCACATGGCAGCAGAGAAGACTGCTCCAAGTGCACAAATGCCAAAGTCAATTTCAGGCCAGAAGGCAGCCGTCAGTCACCCTAACGCCGCTTCCAAAATAACACCACCCAAAATGCTACCTTATGGACGCTGAACAGAGACCCACCTACCACCTTATTAAAGACGCCATCCTGGACCTCTCACTTGGGGAGGGAACGGGGACAGGGACACGCATACCCTGAGCTCCTACCATGGACATGGCATGAGGCACTGACCACACAGTGCCTCTCTGAGCCAGCACACCAGCCCCGGATGCCAGGTCACAGGATCCCCTTGGAGCCCCTGAGAGTCAGGTGACTGCCCCAAGGACTCAGAGCAGGTGAGCGGCCAGGCCCAGCGGAATCACAGGTATATCCGTACAGCATCTCGCCTCTGTAACTGAAGCAGAAGTAGGTCTCATTTCCCGTTTCGCCCCTGGGCTGCAAAGGTGTTCTTCTTAACGCGGTGCCAGAGTTCCAGCGTGTTTGAGGATTATGGACTCCTTGACTAACCAAAAGCCACAAAGAAAACCATTAAATTTTCTTCTACTTTGCATAGATGGGAGGCCATACTGCTGATATGAGGCTTCCATGTTCCTGAGAAAGGTGGGGTTACCACATCCCTGTCTGCCTCTAAAGCCAGACTCCATGGGGCACGCCTGCTGCTCCTCTCAACAGCTGAGTCACTCGGGACAATTTTCTGAGCCTTCCAGAGCTTGCATTTCTTCCTATGCAAAATGGAGGTGATGCCTACTGCACTCACGTGCTTGGTGAGAAGATTAAACGTGATGCCACAGGGACAGAAATCTCAAGCTGCAGGCTTATATAACAGACGCAAAAAGCATAAACCCAGTAGACTTCCTTTCAAGACACCAACGGGAAGATGATTCCAAACGGAAAATATTTTTTCAATGTATTTGGGGAAATTAAGTTCATTTGATTATCCAATTTTCCTGAATATAAGATGCTATCTCCCACACAAATAGCGGGCAAAAACTCACGCACGCACACAAGAAATCTCGTTTTCCTAATACGCAGGTACAAACTAAACTAGCTGGGGCAGATGAGAGCATTTCTATTCCAGCCAAATTGCACACATTTGCATCTCGAGTACTGTTAATATAATGGCAACGTCTCTTTTTTTGGTCTCTACTGATATCTTTAGAAAACCCTTTTCCAGAAATTACAGTTTTGGTGCATAATTTAAAACAATCAAAAGCAATTTTGCTAATGATATATCTAACTCTCTTTGGTAGGCACAAAAGCAGTAATTTAGTGGTCAGAAAATAAACTTAATTCTCCATTCTGATGCTATGAAGCAGTGTATACAGTTATTTCTCAGATACAAAACACCCCTCAGAAACAAGGGGACCAGCAGCCGTCGCTGGAGCCCTGTCACAAACACGACCTCGCTCCTCCTCTACCAGGCCACTCCCATCTCCCTGCTACGGGGTCCTCAACCCCAAGCCCTCCTCCTTAGAAGCATTTCAAACACTGCCAGGGGAGTCTGGCTTTTAATAGTCTGGCATATTTGACGGTGTGAGAGGAGGTGCTTAGAGAAAGCATCTCAAGTGAAGCAACCTGCAGACATTTGGCCACCAAAACCCGCCCCACCACTCAGGGCAGCGTGGGCCCAGGAGGAGGGTGATCCAGGGAAAGTGATCAGCTGTGCAGCCAGGCAGTGAGGGGCCCAGCCCAGGCCCCTCAAGGCTGACCTCGGCCACGGGCACGTGGGGCCTGGCTCCCTCAGCTCCGACGGGTGCTGTAAGCACAGAGCACAGAGACGATGCCCACAGAGCGCTGGCTGCCTCTCAGACACGAAGTCTGTGCAACGGAAACCGAGGTTCTCGTCCCTGCCACTCAAGTCAGGTCACTACACTCTTAATGCAGATTAAAATTTTATTATTTTATTATTTTACCGCAGGTCAAGCCAGGTTATCAGTTTTACTGCAACCTGCAAAGTAAGTCCATCAACGGGAGAAAATGTAGGTTTTGGCGTGTGTCCCACAGTGGAATCTTAGCAGCCATTACAAGGAAAGAAGTTGCTGATATGTAACATGAAGGAGGAAGCTACAGGCAGATGTGTAAACAGGACTCTGCTTTTTATAATGAAAGCATAAACATACCATGAAAGTATGTTAGCCACTCAGCTGTGTCCAGCTTTTTGGGACCCCATTGACTATGGCCCGCCAGGCTTCTCTGTCCAAAGAATTCTCCAGACAAGAATTGGCTATCCACTGGAGTGGATAGCCAACTTCCTTCTCTAGGGGATATTCCCTACCCAGGGACTGAACCTGGGTCTCCTGCAGTGCAGGTGGATTCTTTACCATCTGAGCCACCAGGGAAGCCTTATGCATGTCGTGGCATACAGATAAATAAGAGAGGGCTGGGTCAGGGGCAGAGAGGGAGGGAGGGAAGAGATGCTGGCAACACTTTGGGGGAGGTGAGCAAGGACACACACCTCTAGGTGGGGTCAAGATAGGTACAGGCATAGGGGAGACACCAGACTAGATAAACAGTTTAAAGTAGTGGGATCGGAGGTGATTTTTAAGTGTTTTGACTGTATGCAGTAGGTAACTAAGTAAGGAGCAGGTGGGAGAGCTTACTTTCTCGGTCCTCCTGGGGAAGGCGGGGGCGTTGGCCTGCTGCCCCAGCACGCCGCACGGCTCCTCCAGCCGACATCCAGCACTGAACATAGCGTCTGCGGGTTGCTCCTCCCAAGCCTCTCTCGGGCCCTCGTGTCTGGATCTGAGCATGTCACCCTCCACGGCCGAGGTCTGCACGGAGGCATCTTTCCGCTCCGCTTTGGACGCCTCAGCCCCCTGTGCCAGCTGGACTCCCCGAAGCCACTGTAGCTCACTGGGTGGCACAGGAGACGAGCTGGCTTGGATGAAATGTCCGAATTCTGAATGGCCTCTTAGCTGAACGGCCGCCTGCCTCAGCATCTTCTCCATTTCAGCACCAAGGTGTCCTTCCGTAGCCTCCTGCTCCGTCAAGCGCATCTGTTCCAGAAGCCGTTCACAAAGCGCTTTCAGAAGGTCTGGCCTGTTTCTCCAAAACGGAAAGGAAGCGTGAGGACTCACTTTCTGCTCTGGCCTTGGCGGCAACCCCACCAGTTTCCAAAACATCCCCCTTGATTCTGGCCCAGATTCTGCTAAATCTAAACACCGTGAGCACCGCCATGAGCCAGGACCCACGCCAAGGAGGCTATCCAGGTCACCTCCGGACAGCCACACCAGGAGGCACCACACATCTGCTTCACGGATGAGAAGAGAACTGCTTTGACACAGGTGCCCAGCATGAGAGGGGCCACACGACCACCTGGATGCAGGCTGGGCTTAGGACATGCAAAGGAGGTCATGAAGTGTTCCTGACAAGTGCAAGACCCGCCCATTCCTGCATCCAGGGGAAAGGACGGTTTTGCATGAATATGGCCAACCTGGCGGGTCCATGAATGACCTGGTCCCCCAGGGTGCATGATCGGTGCTCAGGAAGCTGCTGGATGAAGGGGTGCTGGGAACCACTGCGGACAGAAACAGCCGTGCTTCTGAAGTCAGAAACGATGGCTTCAAGTTCTAACTGCAATTCTGGGAAAGTGCAGCGAGTCTTTGACCACCTGATGCAGAGCCGATTCATTGGAAAGGACCTTAATGCTGGGACAGATTGAAGGTGGGAGGAGAAGGGGGCGACAGAAGATGAGATGGTTGGATAGCATCACTGACTCAACGGACATGAATCTGAGCAAACCCCAGGAGACAGTGAAGGACAGGCAGGCCTGGCGTGGTAGAGTCCACGGAATCACAAAGAGCTGGAGGCGAGCCAACTGCACAGCCACAGAGAGTGAAGAGCAGCAGAGACTGAGCACGACACAGCAACACACCACAGAGCCGAGCCTCCCGCGCGGCGGCTCCCCGCACGGCAGCTCCCTGCACAGCGCCTCCCCGCACGGCGCCTCCCTGCACAGCGTGCTGCGATGACTGAACCAAAGCCCCCTGCCGCACAGCCCGGGCCTCCCAGGGTTCCAGCCGCAACTGCAGGGATAGCTCCTGTGGATAGATCCCTCCTCCGGTGCCCCTGGCGTCTCCCTGCGGCCCTGGGCCCTTTCCCAGGGCCCTCTGAGCTCACTCTCGGCTCCAGGGGAAACTCTCAGCCAGGGGAGATTCATTGGAAAGGACCTTAATGCTGGGACAGATTGAAGGTGGGAGGAGAAGGGGGCGACAGAAGATGAGATGGTTGGATAGCATCACTGACTCAACGGACATGAATCTGAGCAAACCCCAGGAGACAGTGAAGGACAGGCAGGCCTGGCGTGGTAGAGTCCACGGAATCACAAAGAGCTGGAGGCGAGCCAACTGCACAGCCACAGAGAGTGAAGAGCAGCAGAGACTGAGCACGACACAGCAACACACCACAGAGCCGAGCCTCCCGCGCGGCGGCTCCCCGCACGGCAGCTCCCTGCACAGCGCCTCCCCGCACGGCGCCTCCCTGCACAGCGTGCTGCGATGACTGAACCAAAGCCCCCTGCCGCACAGCCCGGGCCTCCCAGGGTTCCAGCCGCAACTGCAGGGATAGCTCCTGTGGATAGATCCCTCCTCCGGTGCCCCTGGCGTCTCCCTGCGGCCCTGGGCCCTTTCCCAGGGCCCTCTGAGCTCACTCTCGGCTCCAGGGGAAACTCTCAGCCAGGGGAGGAAAAGAGCTGTCGGGTGAATATCCCAGTCCCCCGAGCTTCAGAGGACTAGCCCTGACATGGGTTGACACCGTCCCTGCGAGGCTGGCAGGACAGCGGCCCGGCTGCCCACAGCAGGAAGCAGACCATGCTGCAGCCTTCCCGCTGTTGCCTCTCTCCCTCCCTCCCTCTCTGCATCCCTCCTTTCTGCTGCCTGCAGTCACATCCTAGATCAATCCCCTGGACCCAGGTCCGTATCTCAAGACGTTGCTCTCCCAGGAACCAAACCAAGTCAGCATGTAAAAGACTCTGGAGCAGTTCCAGAAGACTCGCTCGTGAGTTGTTTCCTGAGCCAGACGCTGTGCTGGGCGCTAGGACTGCAGAATTGTCTGCAGAACCGGTATTGGGGGCGATACGCACACCAGCCACCACTCCACAGGCTGCGCAGGGAGACTCGGGCTCTGCGGGAGGCCGGCAGGCTTACGGGCAGGCAGCCCAGAGCGCCAGGAAGGGGCCTCCAGAGTTGACGAGAGGTTAGTGAGGAAAAGGAAGCAGAACATTCTTCTAAGCAGACACAACAGCATGAACGGAGTGAAGACACACCGTGAAGGACAGGCAGACGAGGCTGGGAAGTCAGGCGGGGAGGGCTGAGCCCTCTTACGGGAGGGGAGCCAGCACGAGGTCTGTGTGACACGGGGCACACCTCTGCTGTGGGCAGAGAACAAGCGGAGAGACTCCCATCAGCTGTGAGCATGGTGTGACTGCACGCAGAGCGCCTCCCGTTCTGCCCTAGACACACGTGAAAGTGAGGCCAGTGTTAGCCGCTCAGTTGTGTCCAACTCTTTGTGACCCCAGGGACTGTAGGCCGCCAGGCTCCTCTGTCCATGGGATTCTCCAGGCAAGAATACTGGAGTGGTAGCCATTCCCTTCTCTAGGCGATCTTCCCAACCCAGGGATCAAAACCGGGTCTTCCACATTATAGTCAGACTCTCTACCATCTGAGCAATCAGGGCAAACCACTCCAGTATTCTTGCCTGGAGAATTCCATGGACAGCAGAGTCTGGTGGGCTACAGTCCGCGGGGGCCCAAGAGTCGGACACAACTGAGCGACTAAACATATGTAAATGACAGCAAAGCAGACAAGACAGAAGTGTTCAAGGCACACATAGGACTCAAAATCCAGTTAGACACGTCCACAGGCCAAAGTCAGGGGAGACCCAGAGGGGAAGCACCCATGGAAGGCATTTACTCCCACGGCTGGAAGAAGAGTCAGGCAAACATCATGCCCTGAAGGTTAAGACTCAGACAGACAAGTCAAGGCAACTTCAAAACTGCAGCACAAGGGGGAGCCAGGGTGGGGAGAAGGGCAGAGCGGGGCCGCGGACGCAGACAAGCTGCTCCTGCAGACAAGGTCCACATTACGAAAGCCTGCCGGCAAGCTGCAGAGGAGCGTCCACGCTCAAGGAGATAAAGAAGCTAAAGCAAGTCTGAAGAAGACTTAAAAGAAGTAGGTCTCCATCATCTGAAAAATAAAGGGAGGAAAAGAGACTCATAAAAATGAAAGGAACTTATGAAACGGAGGCAGAAAATTATGAAAAAAATAAGGATAGGAAGGTGGGAAAGCAATGAGGGAGGGGGCCAGCTGGAAAAGGAAGATGCGGTCAGGACGGGGCGGTGTGGTCAGGAGGGCGCAGGGGCCAGGAGAGGCCACATCGAGACCAGACCCTTCCCACTGCTGCAGCGTCTCCTCATCTCTAAACACCCAGCCAGACAGGCCGGAGCCACCGAGTCCTTTAGCCGCCCTTCCTCTGGGCCTCTGCTGCTACCGCAGTGACAGGCACTCTGGTGCCGCCTGCCCACTGGGCCCTGCAAGGGCAGAACTGACGGCTGACTCACATCTGGATTCCTAACACCCAACTCTGGGGCAGAGTCAACTCGTTCAAATTGAACAGTCACAGCATGCTGAAATAGGGCAACAACAAAAAGAATGGAAAACAGAATTAAAATGGGTGGAACATTTTTCACTTCTAATATGGAGTCATCTAGACGACACCAACCATCTTAAAATTCAGTAAACTCAGACTTCAAAAATATTTCTGGTGTTTCAAGCATGTTAAATTTTCCTTTCCTCTCCCTTCTCTTAATATAGATTAAAAATAATGACAATTGCTACTGAGCTAGCCAGAGGAGGACCATTACTCACAACTAAACAACACACAATAAAATCCAGGAAAGAAACACTTACAAATGGGTAGTAAAAGGTGGTGAAAGAGGCCATTATAATATACTAAAGTGGGAGTGCTGTTAAATAAAACATTTCAAGTGTTGCTCTGCTAAAATCCGAACAGCAGATTCATTAAGCTGTCGCCACAATCAGGGCCTTTCTAATGGTTCGGTTCGAGGGTCTTGTCAGAGGCCCAAACGCTGTTTATTTACCCTGAGCATCTCTGCCACGCAGAAGGCGTAAGGGCAAAGGAACTGACACTCACTAAGCACTTAACGGCGCGCCAGATCCTTTAAGCACATTCAGCACCTTCAGTCCTCACAGTGAGACTATGATGGATTACCAACCCATTTTACAGATGAAGATCCAAGATCTCTGAGCAAAAGCGGCAGGCAGAGACTGCAGACACAGGCCTCTCTGACTTCAAGGAGGCATTGCGCTCTTTCTCCTCCTCTAAACGTAGACAACCTGCTTTGATGCTGAGCTTCTCAGTTCAGTTCAGTCGCGCAGTCGTGTCCGACTCTCTGCGACCCCATGAATAGCAGCACGCCAGGCCTCACTGTCCATCACCAACTCCCGGAGTTCACTCAGACTCACGTCCATTGAGTCCGTGATGCCATCCAGCCATCTCATCCTCGGTCGTCCCCTTCTCCTCCTGCCCCCAAACCCTCCCAGCATCAGGGTCTTTTCCAATGAGTCAACTCTTCGCATAAGGTGGCCAAAGTACTGGAGCTTCAGTTTTAGTATCATTCCTTCCAAAGAAATCCCAGGGTTGATCTCCCTCAGAATGGACTGGTTGGATACAGTGGAAGTGAGAAATAGATTTAAGGGTCTAGATCTGATAGATAGAGTGCCTGATGAACTATGGAATGAGGTTCGTGACATTGTACAGGAGATAGGGATCAAGACCATCCCCATGGAAAAGAAATGCAAAAAGGCAAAATGGCTGTCTGGGGAGGCCTTACAAATAGCTGTGAAAAGAAGAGAGGCGAAAAGCAAAGGAGAAAAGGAAAGATATAAGCATCTGAATGCAGAGTTCCAAAGAATAGCAAGAAGAGATAAGAAAGCCTTCTTCAGCAATCAATGTAAAGAAATAGAGGAAAAGAACAGAAGGGGAAAGACTAGAGATCTCTTCAAGAAAATTAGAGATACCAAGGGAACATTTCATGCAAAGATAGGCTCAATAAAGGACAGAAATGGTCTGGACCTAACAGAAGCAGAAGATATTAAGAAGAGGTGGCAGGAATACACGGAAGAACTGTACAGAAAAGATCTCCATGACCCAGATAATCATGATGATGTGTGACTAATCTAGAGCCAGACATCTTGGAATGTGAAGTCAAGTGAGCCTTAGAAAGCATCACTACAAACAAAGCTGAGCTTCTAGCTGCCGGTATATTCATTCAAATATTCATTGAGCCCCTCCCATCTGTCACGTAAAGCCGTGAAACGCACGGTGTAAAAGAATCATGGCGCTGGGCGTTCCCTGGCGGTCCAGTGGGAAAGAATCAGCTTGCCAATGAAGGGAATGCGGGTTCAATCCCCAGTCCAGGAACAAAGATGCCACATGCCACAGGGTAGCTAAGCCCGTGAGCCACAGCCAGCGCAGCCCGCACGGCCGCAAGCCCGGGCTCTGCAGCAAGAGAGACCCCGCGGCGGGAAGCCTGCGCAGCGCGGCGGAGGAGGAGCCCGCGCGCAGCAGCAAAGGCCTAGCGCAGCCGACGGCAGATTAGCTAAAACAGAGAATCATGAGGCTGACGCCTCATCGCAGAGACAGACAGTCACACAGACTCTGATGACTAAATCAGA
>SJXQ01012102.1:144463-156475 GCA_006408695.1 Aepyceros melampus
GTGAGAGCAGGGATTCTCCTTAGACAGCGGGGCGGGAGAGGCCTCTCTGCGGAGCTGAGACACGGCCTCGTCCTGCAAGAGCGCTGCAGCAGGAGGAGCAGGAGGAGCAGTGCTGCCAAGGCCCTGAGCGGGGACAAGCCAGGGTGCCCGAGAAAAGAAGCCTGCGTGAGCAAGGGCGGGCGCTGAGAAGACAGAGAGACAGGCCGAGGCCGGGCCAAGGGGCGCTAAAGCTCGCTCCAAAGGTGACAGGAACCCACGAGAGGCTTTAAGCATCGAAAAAACATAATCTCACCTAAGTTTTTAAGAGTCAGTCCATAAAGCACTTTCTTTAAAAGCGAAGTCTAGATTTTCAAACATCAGGAGATTGGGAATACAAATTTTAGGTTTTTACTGATGGAATCTCTGAGCCCATGTGTTTTCATGACAAGGATTTGGGGCTGAAAAGCTCTGACCCGCCAGGAGGGAGCACCCAGGCCCTGATTCCCTGCACCCCCACCATCTGTCGTCCTTTCCCCAGCTCATGTCACCCAAGTACATTTCTGGGAGGTCCTCAGAGACAGCAAGGTGCATCTTTTAACTCTCAACACAGGAGCAGCTGATGCTGAGGAAACCCTCCGGTTCTCGCTTATGGTCACCAAACTCCCCGTGATAATATACCAGAATAGGGTCCCCAAGCTCCAAAACCTACTGCCTGATGATCTGGGGTGGAGCTGATGCAACAATAATGGAAATAAAGTGCACAATAAATGCAGTGTGCCCGAATCATCCCGAAACCATGCCCCTACCCCGATCCGTGGGAAAGCTGTCTTCCACGAAACCGGTCCTTGATGTCAAAAAGGCTGGGAACCGCTGCCCTAGAGGACTCACGCTGGAAAAATGTTCAGCAGACATCAGGGACTGGGGAGGTCACCTCTCTGAGCTCACAGAACACTGCCATCTTTCCAACTGAAGAAGTGCCCACAAGGCTGAGCCCACTGAGGCCACGAGTACCACCAGGCTCCTGGCCGTGCCAGAAGTGCCAGGCTGGCACCAGCTCCATTTGTCCACCTGTGCTGGAGGAGGACAAAGCTTTCACTGAACAGCGGGCACACGCCAGCCATCCTCCTTGAACAGCGTTTTCCCGCTTCTCATGCCGACCCCAAGAAGTGGTCGGAGAAATGGAGGGAGTAAGAGAGGAAGGCACAGCTCCCTCCAGCTCCAAAGCCCAGAGCAGCTGCTACGGTGGAGTGAAAAGAATGGGCAAGAGGGGAAATTTGCTCCTAAAGGACTAATTTTGATAATACATGTGTACTGAAGACTTCTCCTTTTTTGTTTTCAGGAAAACATCCTGGAGTGTCTCCTCATAGAGGAACGACTCCTAGCAGACATAATGAGAAGGGACGGTGGTTCAAGCTCCACGTAAGACAGCAGAGTCATAGCTAAAATCGAAGCGGTGAAGCTGCTGAGGAGACTGGGAGGGGCTGCGGGGGGTCGAGCCCTTAAGCGGACAGCCAGGAAGCCCTTCCCGAGCTCCCAGGACCGACTCTGAAGGGCCTTGTCTCAGCTCTTTGTGCTGGGCGTGCACGTGGGTCTGCGGAGTGCAGTCCCCTTGCAGCCACGAGCACGCAGCCTAATTACTTAATTGCACGACTGGCAAGGTTCCTTCCGAGCCATTTCAGGAGCTCTCTCAGGTAAACTGCAGAGCACCACCATCTAAAGCCACTGAACACAATGAGCCTGTCCTCCCTCTAACTGCAGACAGCGCACCGCCTGGGCCCCGCGTCTACCTGGATTCCAGGAACCGCACAGCCTTTTCGCCGAAGAGTGGGGCGAGCAGGCTCACGAGCTCGCCTTCTTCCAGACCCTGGTCTCCAGGGCTGCCGGATGTGTGCACTCCACTGTAGTCTAAGATACTGGAATCTGCGTGCCTTAAATATCCATTTTTGCAGCCCCCTTTGGAACTGTCCTCCATAGCCTGCAAATCAAAGTATCTGGTCAGATAATGGACACAGAGGAGGGGGCAGGGGGTGGGCAGAGAAAGGATGGAGACAGATGGTGATGAGCGAGGAAAATGAAGGACGGGGGCGCAGGCCCGCGGTCCACACACGCTCACTCTGCTCATGGCGCAGAGATGTTTACTTCTCCACATCCTCAGTTTCCTCACCTGTAAATGAAGAGTTGACTCATTGGAAAAGACCCTGATGCTGGGAGGGATTGGGGGCAGGAGGAGAAAGGGACGACCGAGGATGAGATGGCTGGATGGCATCACAGACTCAATGGACGTGAGTCTGAGTGAACTCCGGGAGCTGGTGGTGGACAGGGAGGCCTAGCGTGCTGCGATTCATGGGGTCGCAGAGAGTCGGACACGACTGCGCGACTGAACTGAACTGAAATGAGCACAGTAACGCCACCTGCCAAGGCAGCGACAAGAACAAAACAGGATGGCGGGCTTCAGTTCGTGCCGCGGTGTCTTACCCACTCTAGCTGTGTTCCGCTACCCCATGGCCTACTTTCTACATTTCCTTTCTAGGAAGAATCTGGAACGTTGTTAATTGCCATCCACAATGCTGAAGACATTTATTATACACCTCTTGCAATATATCTTCCTCATTATATATCAGAAAGCCAGCCTCTTTACAGACACATCCTAATTATCGTGACTTTGATTTGTCTCATCAGGACCATGGAGAGCTCTAATTCCCATGGAGATGAGATGTTTACAGAACTGGCTTCTTGGGTCACTGAGGGTCCCAGCGGAGTGGTGCCAAGGAAACATCGAGTTAAAGCCTGTGCTGGGCATGCCTTGAGGTGCTGCAATTAGCAATCCTCCTCCCCATTTCCAGAGCTGTAACTTTCTTCCACCGGTCTATAAATAACTCCCCTTGGCTTCATTACTGCTCTAATATACACACTGCCCACCACACCCCTCTCTCCACACGTGCAAAATGCTTAAGGTTTTTAAACGGAAGACAAGACCCACACAAATGAGCTGTTATTTATAGGGTCTTGTTTGCCATCGATCTAGTGATTAAATCCATCTAACTAAGCAAGCTCCACAGAAGGAAAAGTCTAGAATATAACAATAAAAAAGCAGTTGCTGCCATTTGCTGAGCAATTAGTACATACCTTCTATTTAAATATCCCAACAGTTCTAACAAGGGAGTATTATCATCTTCATTGATGGGGAAACACAGGCTTAGGGGCTAAGCAAGGAGTAACCAAAGTCACAGAGCCAGTGACCAGGACTCAGAACCACACCTGACTCCAGAGCCGACACTTACCTGCTGCGCTCTCCAAAACTCACAAGGGTGATCCCGCCTGCAGGACTCCATGAACCTGAGCACCTTGAAAGCCACAAATGTCAAATCTGCGGGCCTCCTAGCTCCCACTATACACCAGCCGAAAGTTCTTTCAAACTTGGAGAACATCCACTCCAAGCATTCAGTCTCCACGCGCCTGGAGCAAAGCTCTTCACAACCCCCGGGGCAGCCCTAATCCAGGTCTCAGGTCAGGAGCTTGCAGACGGGCCCAGGGCAGGAAGGCCTGGCTCTATCAGTGGCTCCTTACACAGCAAGCAAACGACCTGGGGGTCCACAGTCGTCCTCAAGGCAAGGGCACGGGTCCCGACTGTGCCACTGACCTACTCTGAGCCCCAGAGGAACCATCTCCTCTCCCAGGCCTCCTATTCCAATACGTAAAATGAATGGGTTGGGTTAGAGTTCTAAAGAGCTGTGTGGGCCCAGTGTCCAAGACCTATTCTAACACTCTAAGAGCCCCGCTTTTCATTTGCAACTGTTTGCTCTCCTGTCCCCTGAGTGGCCCTGCCACTGCACCTGTAGCTTCTACAAAGGGAGAGAGCTCCTCTCTTTGCTCCCCACGGGCATACGGCAGGGCCCCCACACGGGTGGACGGAACAGTAACCCGTCAGACTCGTTCCAGGCGGGAGACGGGCTTGGGCACACACAGGGGCAGGTGTTCCTACCTTGTGACTCTGCTCCAGACACTCGTCACTCAGCAAATTATTCTCGTCCTCCTCTCCAGTTCTGGTTGAGTCCTCGTCCTCCTTGCTAGCCAGAAGCTACATGGAGCATGGCATGGTGTGAAAACGCAACCAAAAATGTGCGCAGCATGAATATGTATGAAGAAGTCGGTGGTGTCTTTTTTTAAAAGATGCAGAACGAACAAACAAACAAACAAACAAAAAACCAAAAACCGAAAAAAGAGGCAGAGACAAATGCCAAAGCCAAGAGATAAAAATTAGCCAAAGTCAGAGTTGCTAGTGCTGGCAAACCACACACAGCTGCCTGGAATCAGGCAGAATTTAAGGACAAATCCCCCGAGAAATAAGGACAGCCGTCTCCCTCTGCCCCGCACAGCCTTCCTGACCTGGAAGCTGAGTGTGCTCTCCCCATTTCTGCTGTCGCTAAATTCACTTTCAGATTACAGAAAAGCAACCAGATTTTGGAAAAGAGCTATTGATGGAATTGAAAACGTCCACGCACGTGATGGTGGCCCCAGTTCTGCAAAGTCCCGTGTTGAGCACAGGGGCTAAGCCTCTTTCTGGATGGTCATACATCTAAGATGGAGAGTCTCAGCCACACGGTCACTGGCTGACAAAAAGCTCCTCATGGCTGATGAGCAGGGTATCAAGCCTGCCTGACAATAACTTTCTGCTTTTGAAAATGAAGGAGAATTATTTAGAAAGGCGGCCTAAGTCCCTAATGCGCTAAAGCAGTGTAAATCCCAAAGCTTCTGCAGTCTGTATTCTACAGAAGGGACAGCAGTTGTCAGCGGGGCCAGATCCCAGCTCTCTGGAAGAGCAAAAACTCTAGTCGTGAGACACTCATATCATCCAGAGAAAAAGTGAGAGGGGAGGTGGCCAACGCCATTTTAAAAACTGTCCTAAAGCTCATCTCACCCATGGAGGAGTCAGCCTTGCACCACGGCATTAAAACCACGAGCTGAGCCTCAGCCCCCGGCTGCCACGCGGCACATATGACTCACTGAAGGCTGTGTCTCCATACAACCTTCACCTTCAGGGATTTCAAGAATTCTTACATTGAGCCCCTCACCCCATCATTTTCCCAGCCCAACTCAAACTTTCCTGATCTTCCTTCTAAAGGAAACCTTTGCTTGGAAAAAGAAAAATAAAGCAAAGTGACTTCGGAAAGTCTTTTATAGAAAACTTCCCAGGGTCAGAATCTTACATATGTGGCTCAGATGGATAAGAATCTGCCTGCAAGGCAGGGGACCTGGGTTTGATCCCTGGGTCAGGAAGATCCCCTGGAGAAGGGAATGGCAACCCACTCTAGTATTCTTGCCTGGAGAGTCCCATGGACAGGAGCCTGGTGGGCTACAATCCATGGGGCCGCAGAGTCAGACATGACTGAGCGTAACAACATACTGGTTGTGATTTATATGAAAATTTATCAAAAAGATAAGGTGAAAGGATGATGGCTGGTGGAAAAGATTAATAATAGAATCTACGGGGTGAGTATATGGGTGTCCACTCTGAAGTTCTTTTCACTTTGCTACGTTTGAGTTTTTTCACAATAAAATGCTGGGGGCAAGCCTCTCTCATCTTAAAAAAAAAAAAAAGCCAAGTAACGGCGTTTTCCTCTCTGGTCCACCAACAGCTCTGGTCACTGGCACTGTCTGCCTCTCTCCAGGCTTCCTGAAAGGACTCTTCACCCTCACCTTCTGCAGAAACACCCTCCAGAAACTCCTCAGGAAAGGTCCCCGAGACCTTCTTTGGCAGGAACGCGAACCCTCCTGGGAATAGGAAGGAGGCAGAGAGGCACCGCCCCCCACCCTGAGGATCAGGAGAAGGGTTTTCCTGCAGGTCTAGCTGAGCAAAAAGTATTGTTAACCCGTGTCATTCCAAAATGACATCACAAAAGCTTGCAAGCTATTCTTCATTTCCAGAACCACAACCGCACCATTACTAAGTACTCTGAGATAAAAACTTGCTTTCGTTTCCTTTTACCTCTGCTGACTTGGTTAAAATTAAAAGTCAGATCTCAGTCTCCAGCACTGATCAAGACATTAAATACCATGACACAGAGACATGTTGCCATGCCATATGTGACTGATCGGTTTTCAAAGGCTAGGGCGCAGAGAAACCAGCGCGCCGCTGCAGGCGGGTGCTTCTGGCCCACCGCCAGCAGGAGAGGAGCCCTACAAGCCCCCAAGGGCCCCGCTCGCCCTGCCTCTCCTCCCCCTCGCTGCTTCTCCATCCACTGCCACGCGGCCTCTGTCCCCCTCACTGCTCAGGTCCCCAGCGACTTCCCAGCTGTCTTCTTTTCATGCTCGAGTATCTGACACAAATCAACAGGCCCTCCCTAGACATCTCTCCTGAACCGATGCACGGCCTGGATCTGCCCCCGCCCTTGGGCTAGTCCTTCCCGGGCCTCTGCAGACGCCTCTTGTCCTTCCGGAGAGAAGCTCTCTTGACCTCAGAGGAGGAGGCAGGACTGTCCCAGGCTCCCCAGGCACGCCCCCAGCTCTGCTTCCCCGCACCCACGTTCACCAGGGGGCAGAGACTGTGTCTGGCTCAGTTTTAACACCAGTGCCCAATGCTCAGGAAACATTGCTAAAAGGACAATTTTTTTTTTCCCCAAAACGAAGAGCTGGAACCAAAAAGTTTGGGGGATTGCTTCTGATCTTGCTGCTCAAGTGTGTTCTTTGGAGCAATGGAAGCTCGTGAGAAACGCAGACTCTCGGGCCCCATGCCAAGCTCAATGGACCAGAATCCTCACGTTAACAAGGTCCCCAGGAAATTCACACGCACGGGAAACGCTGGAAGCACTTTCCCTGTGATGTTGCTAAAACAACACTGAGGAGTCAGACAAGGGCTGGAGCCCCAGCTCGGCACACTCCACTAAAAAAGCAACATCGAAATGGCCGTGTTTCGCACACTGACTGCCTGCTACACGCCCGGCACTGTGCCAAGGGCTTCACAAGTCGGCTACAACTCGGAACAACTTATGAAGGCAAATTGTCAGACGCGTCCTCCTTTCCATGAAATTCAATCTGCTTCTGACAAACCAAATTCCACTCTGTTGCTAATAACAGATGTTAACAAGCCTGTACTTCTGAGCACCACTTCTGTCCTCTGAAGTCACACCAGGTCTGTTTCTTATTCGAGATGACAGCCTT
The DNA here is from genome assembly GCA_006408695.1 of Aepyceros melampus. Lineage (NCBI taxonomy): Eukaryota > Metazoa > Chordata > Mammalia > Artiodactyla > Bovidae > Aepyceros > Aepyceros melampus. Next base: position 151,601 of record SJXQ01012102.1, read on the forward strand.
ACACGTGTGAGTTCAATTAATTATGCCCCCTAATCCATGCTTCCTCTCCATGCCAAAAAAAGCCTTAGTTTTTTAACCATCCCTAGAAGAATGACAACATTAAGTAAATAACGAGAGCAACCAGCGTTTCCTGAGCACTCGCACGTGTGCTCTGTCCCCGGAAGTGACAGCTGCCTGCCCCACAGCCGAGGCTGGCCGTGACTGCGGCGCTTCAAGTCACTCCTGCATGTCCATTCTCAACCACATCTCCTATAATACATAAACTATAGTCTCTAAGAAAATACAGGGAGATCAGAGCAAGCCCATGGAGAGGTTTTTTTTTTTTTTTTTTTTTTTTTTTTTAATATGCTTTAAAACACAAGGATGCCTGCTCTTGGCCTTCTGTTAGTTTGGCTGGTTTTTCTGTGACCTGCCCACATGCAGGGAATAAGCACTGTGTGCCCAGCTCGGGGGGAAGCCAGCCCAGGGCCTCTGTTCTAAAGACACACCTGGCAAACTGCATCAAGGGCCTCCTGCTCTCTGCAGCCTTTGTCAAGTTAAAAGTCGTGTGTGGAGGTGTAATATGAAAATAAATTATATGCTTATTTTATATATATACACACATATACATATCTGTATGCGTACTTTTGACCTAGTAATTACTCGTCCGGGAATACAGTCTAAGGGGGGAAAGAAAGAAGTGTAAGCCCAGAAAATGATTTGTGTTCTAAGACATTCATCAGGTAATTTACGGTAGTGAATCCCTGGAAACAACCTCCATGCCCGACAGTCACGAGGCAGTGAGCTAAAGCCAGGGCACCCCCAAGATGGAGTACGACGTGCTAACACAGCAGCCCCTGGGGGGACACGGGAGACAGGGCCGCAGGAGCACGTGTACGCACAGTGCACAGGAGGAGGGGGGAGACTCCAGGACGCAAACTGACTGCGCGCACGGTAAAGTGCCAGGGTCAGGGGTCACTGCTGTATTTTCCAAATTTAGGCAATGCTGTGGGTTAATTAAATACTGCAGGCAAAAAAAGACTGAGTATACTTAAAAACACAACTCTATTTGCTCTTTTTTTTTTCCTTTTCTGATTTGTAGGCTCCCAGAGAGCTGGAGCGGTGCCAGTCGCTGCTTCACAAGCCCGCTGCCCCGACGAGGCGGTGGCTCACGTAGGCATCTCCCGTTTGTCTGTGCTGTGCTGCTCATCAAGGTAGAGCCACACGCCCTCCCAGGGAGCAGCAGCCTCCCCGCGGCCCTCACAACCTCTCCTTCCTCTCCCAGCTCAGGATGCCTGTGGGAACGCCGCCCTTCACGCACGGATCTTCCCATCGCATTCCAGGGGAAGTCGGGGGCTGGGGCAGCAGAGGACACGGCTGTTCACAGGGAACATCAAATTGCCGTGCAACCTGACAGACGGTTCAGGTCTGAACTGGCTGCTATGAAGACCTCGGAGTGGGAAGAGGGAAAATTCTCCGTCCTCCAGAGGACATGAGAGGACATTTAACAGATTTCTTTCAAAGAGCAAATGAACAAACACACTCTCGCCATTTGCGACTCAGATGAAGCAGATGAAGAATGGATGGTTTATGAAAAACGCCGCCTTGGAGAAAACAAACCAAGAGACTTGTTTCTCCCTAAATGGACCGCAGATATTCTTGCTTCTCAAAATTATCTGGAGCCCTGGAGACTAAGATCAATAATATTCTGTCTCTCCAAGGGAGCAGATGGCCAGAGCACAGCATAAACACCTGTGAGTGTCTCCCACTTTGAAGGCGGGAGGAGATCGCTTCAGGCAGACAGATCTTTCCCTGGAAATGGTGCGGCAACGAGCTCTCCCTTTACGCGGCACCCCAGGCTGGGTCAACAACAAGGCCAACCAGGGAGAGGGTGGGGGACCCACGTGCAAGGGGCCCTGGTGCATTTCATGGCAAGAATAGGCCCAGACTTCTGAAACTAGCCCAACACCGGCCTGCAGCAAGGCACCTCCAGGGGAGCGTCAGGGCCTGGCAGGGCCTCAGGAAACAAGCTCCTCCTGAGCTACAGCAGGACCCGCCTGCCCCCACTGTGTGGTCAGGCCCAGGCTGAGAAAAGCACACACGCCGCGTCACAAAGACAAGGAGAGAGCCAGTCAGCGGGCGAAGAGGACTCCCTCCCCGGTCCCCGGGCGGGCTGCCAGAGCGGGCATGCACGCCCAGGAACCACACAGTGTGCAGCGCAGACGCCAGGACCTAACCTTTCCTGGCCCGTTCAGACTCTCAAATGCCACCAGGCGAGAGCCTCCAGAGGCAGGAAGCTGGACACGTGGGCTCAGGGGACACCGACTGTCTATTCCTTATCGGGTCCTCCGTGGGGGCAGGGTGCAGGGGGTCCTGGGTAAGTGTGGGAAGAAAGAACACAATCCAGCCAAAGCCAGAGCAGACGTGTAGCAGTGAGAAGGCGCGTTCAGGGGATTAACTCAGGAAGGAAACGGAAAGACTGTTTACTCATTTGTTTTTCCAAGGTAATGGGTTCATTAAGGCTCCATCTGTACTACCAAAGTGACTGGGTGACGGGACAGCTCTCTGACCCCTGAGGCCTCACCAGTCCTCCAGGCGTGCCCAGATGCCTGTGACCTGCAGCCCAGATCCCAGGGCCAGGCCTGGAGTGCGGGCATCACAGAACATCAAGTGCATCCTCCCAGAAACAACCCGAACTTGCGGAACACTGCAGGCAGACATGCTGACCGAAGAAGGCCTCCAAAGCCCGTCCATTTAGGGAGCAAGGGAATTTCCAGAGACCCCCCAGAGCAGATGCAGCCCTGATACATGTGCAGGGCTGTTACTCTTTGCGATGAGCTCGTGATGATAAGAACGCTCCTTCTTACCTCTGTTTGATCTACTGACTCAGGCTTGTTGTCTCCTGGGAAACCCACGCAGGAAAGATCAAAAATGGTTTTCTTCAGGTGCTGGTTGTCCGCGTACAGCTCCTTCACCAGCTGGATAAGGTCGCCGACCTGGGAGATCAGAGCAGGAGAGGCCCAGCTACCCACAGGCACACTTCTGCCTGTGGTTACTGAGCAGACCTCCCAGCATCACAGTCACAGAGAGCCAGGTGGCCTGACTCAGGCTTCAGGCTCCCCCCACGTACAGTGAGAAAAACACCAGCATCTCTCCGTTCTAGCCCCAGAGATCCTGGGCAAGCTGCCTGGTCTAAGCCTCCATCTCCGCATCTGTAGAATGGGCTACCGCACAAAGCACCCCATCCGTGACAGAGTACAGGACCTCTGTCTTGCACTTGACAGCCTCTGGAGGAAAATCGCCAAGGCTGACACTCTGAGGCTGTGTCGGAGGCTGATTCTATAGCCCCCACCTTCCTCTCTCTATGCCTATCTAGCACTGTCCAGAATAACCAATCTTCAGTACCAAAGCAATTCATGGCGACTGGAACACTCCAACGAGCTTTAGTCAGTCATCCCTTACAGAAATCCCACGGAGGTGCACAGGCCGGTATGACTGTCCCCATTTGACAAGGAAAACCCAGAGGTATAAAGCAGCTCACTGCCCGAGGTCCCGGAGCTGGGGTTCCTGGAGAATTCAGTGATGCACAGCATGGGCCAAAGTGCCAGGTCAAGTGGGCAAGGGCGGCTGCCGCACAAAGCAGAGTCAGGCCTGGACTCCCGGCCAAGGCCCCTCCTTAAGGCACAGGCCTCGCAAGGTCAGGCACATGAGCAGCTGATCAGACACCACCTTTATTTCCTGCAGGCTTCAAATTCCAGGGGTCAGTGACTTTCCAAACCCTTCTTCAAGGGGTAATCATTTGCCCCTGAAATAAGCGGGAAATCCTACCTCAGCACACAGAGCAGGTGTCCCCTGCACCCAAACGTAACACCAATCAGACCCAACCCTAAAGGAGGTTACAGAGGGAAGAACAAGACAGTCTAGTCCTGCTAACATCCTCAGAGCACCAGCCAAGGGAACCAGCTCCCACCCGTGACACAGCCAGAGCAGGGGCCGGCCGTACCGACTCCCGTCTCCAGCCTCCTCATCCTCAGAACATGAACAGATGCCTCCGTGCGTCCTGCTGTGTTCCTCTGAACTTGTCTAAACTTCCACACTGCTCCCTTTTATCTTTTCTGTACCTTATATTGCTGATTTTTCCTCTCCCTCTCTGCTGAGAAAGTTTTCTAGTTAGATAAACTCCCATTCATTGTCCAAAACCCACCTCAGGTCTCGTTTCTGTTGAGACGCTTCCTCTGATCCGGGACGGGCCTCCCCCACCCCCACCCCACCAGACAGACAGCCGCTCTCTCTCTGCTGCCCCTGCACCTCTGTCTCTGCCTGTCACAGCCCCCGGGGCACTCACTCTGCAGTGGCACGGCTCGGACACACGTCCGTCTGCTCTACCACGATGCGACTTATTCCAAGACAGGATCTGACCCTGTCACACAGGTGATCATTTCATAATAAACCACAGTGTCCTCTGAGTTCACACTTCCTCTTCTTATCAATGGCTCTTAGAGCCTTGAAACTGAAATACTCAACCATCCTAACCACACCAATGATCAACAGATGGAAAGACCTTTCCAAGTCTTAGAAAAGATTTATTGACCAAACCTGAACCTTTATTCTTTCAAAAACCATCTATTAACTCCCACTATTTGTGCCAGGCAGGCACTGGGAAATCAGAAATAAATAAAATACACTCACTTTAAGGTGTCCACGGCCTACTGGGCATGTAGAATAATAATCAGATAATTATAGATCAGTATAGCAAGGACATCAATGAAATCAAGCACAAGACGAGAGGAAGACAACCAGAGGGAAAGAGGGCTGATTCTAGGGGGGACAGGGTGCTCCCTGGAGGGGATGGGGCCTGGGTGGGGGTCCTCAAGCCTAAGAAAGAATGCATCAGAC
>SJXQ01012102.1:164145-190109 GCA_006408695.1 Aepyceros melampus
CTCCCGAGGGCCTACTGTGTGCCAGCCCGTGACAAGCACCGGGACACGCGAATGGCAGAGAGAGCGCCCGCCCACAAGGCGCTGCTGGCCAGGAGAGGCGGCCAGCCACCGCAGACCGGTGACGGAGGGACAGGAGGGCCATCGTGAGGGCCGTCGTGAGGGCAGAAATGAGGGGGCACCTGTCCTGGGGGCTCGTGCGGGCCTCCCGACAAGGGGGGGTCCTCGAATGCTCGAGGATGGGGGGTGCAGAGCAAAGTGCAGAAGGCCACTGAAGGCAGAGGCAGGGAATCCGTCCCCGGGAACAATGAGGACTCTACACACGACAGCTCAGCTGGTGAAGAATCCACCCGCACTGCAGGAGACCCTGGTTCGATTCCTGGATTGGGAAGATCCACTGGAGAAGGCATAGGCTGCCCACTCCAGTATTCTTGGGCTTCCCTTGTGGCAGAAGACAAGGAGCGGTGAAGGGTGAGTTTCCTCAACCTTTTATGATGGAAAACTTTAGACAAACAGATGAAGACAAGCTGACGTCATGAGCCCCCACCCACCCGCAGCCTGCTTTGACAGCCGGGGGCCGAGGCCGATCGTCCTCCGCTGGCGTGCCCGCCCACCCCGTCCGCTTCTGTGCAGCCGTGAAACGAAGCCCAGATGTTGATACCTTTCCACCTGTCACCATCCCACCATGCAGAGAGGTGACCTCTGCACAGGAGAAATCACTGAGGCCAGCCAGGGCTGGGCCCAGAGGGACCCAGGGGTGTCAGCTGCCTGGACCCGGCCAGGGTGGGAGCCAGGCTGCCAGCCGACCGTCAGCGTTCTCACCATGCCTCTTGGCACCACCCCGCCGCGGCAGTCCTGTGAGGACACAGACCACACCAGGACAGAGACACACACCGTCACTCATCACCCACAAGACTTCAGACGAGTCGTCTCACCTCTCCAAGTTTCTATGGCCTTATTTATGGAAAACAGGGCCAGCAATGCCATTTACCTCTCAGAGCGGCAGTGGGGGTTACGAGAGATAAACACATGGAGGCACCTCTGTATCCATAATGAGGTTTGGTAAAAACCTGAGGAATTAGTATTAACGACATTTTTATCCTATGTGCGTGCTAAGTTGTTTCAGTCGTGTCCGACTCTGTGGAACCCCATGGACTGTACCCACCAGGCTCCTCTGTCCATGGGACTCTCCAGGCAGGAATACTGGAGTCGGTTGCCGTTTCCTTCTCCAGGGGATCCTCCCGAGCCAGGGATCGAACCCGTGTCTCGTACATCTTATGCAATGCCAGGTGAGTTCTCTACCACTAGCACCACTTGGGAAGCCCTTTTATCCTATATTTGTTGCCAAAAAAATCATACCAGTCTTGCTAGGAAATAGGAATACCTGATTTTAAAAAGGCAATCACTGTCCAGGTATCTTAGGCTTCCTAAGCAAAGTGGGAAGTCTTTGCTGCCTCAGAAACTAGCAGCATTTATTCAAAATATGTGCATGTTCTGTGTGCGTGTCATGGCCAAACAGAAACCCTTACCTGTCTGAGTCCTGCAGAGACTTTACCAGGTGTCTATAGATGTCCCGCTCTTTCTTCACGACCTGAATCAGCTCTTCATAGCTTAATTGCTGCTTTTCCTGAAAATGACAAGGGGCATCTGACATTAAGAGAAGAACTCTGAAAGAGCGCATCCTTACACTATGCAAACATGTGGACGCTTCTGGTTTGTAAATCCAAACAAAGGTGATCCCCCGTGCCAGGCTCTGGATTAAGCCGCAGTCAGAGAGCGCCACCTGCAGGCGGAGTGGGGAACGGCCGCCCACGGCCGAGGCGGCGCGCGGGGCTCGTCCACAGTGGGCACGTTAGCTGCTGCGAAAGGGGCATCTTGCTGCCTGGCTGCCCTCTGTGAGACTGCAACCCCGCAGAGCGGCAGGCCGTCGTCCTCACAGCACTGCGAAGGCTGCCTTTCCACCTGTGTTCTTACTCCTGAGAAAAGAAATTCCTCAAACCAAAGCTGACAATACTAGGGACAGGGGACGCACACTGAAATAGAGGAGTCAGGTGGGCGTGCTTCCAAGGCGCTGTGAGCAGACTGGTGACAGGTGTGGCACAGACCTCTGCCGCTTGCTAGCTACGGGCCTCAGCTAGCAGCTTTGCAAACCTCTGTGAGATTCAGGCTCCTCGTTTATGAAGGGCTATGTAATTTTGTGAATTCCACAAATGTCAAGCTTTTTTTACAGTTCAGATCTTGGCTCTGGCACTTACAGTTCTGGGGCCTCAAGAAGCTACTTACTAGAGCCACCTGGAAAATGGTGGGAAAGAGTCACCACTTTATAGAGTTATAAGCAGATAAAAGTTCAATTGTGCACTGGAGGAACCAAGGATCCCAGGGGAAAAGGCCAATGCAAGTACTGATGCAAGAAAAGTCAAACACAATCCATGTCTACAGCGTTCTGCCACATCAGAAAACAAGGCAGTGCTTCAATGACCGAGCACTGTCAAAAGGATACAGGAGCTGGTTTGAAAAGGCCAAGCCTGGGACAAGTTGAGCATCAAAACAGCGACAGGAACAGATACAACCCACTGAGTAAAACCGAAGTTCACGCCCACAAGGCCGTGAGTGAATTAACAGATGGGAAGAAGAGCAGGCTTCTCTTTACAGTCAAACAACTAACAAATGTGGAAGGAACAATGCAGTTAGAAGAATCACCATTTGCCAGCCATCACGGTAATAAACAGTTCAGCCTCCATAAAAGGAGACTAAAGCTGGGGGTTTTTCCTGTGGTCATGTATGGATGTGAGAGTTGGACTGTGAAGAAGGCTGAGCACAGAAGAATTGATGCTTTTGAACTGTGGTGTTGGAGAAGACTCTTGAGAGTCCCTTGGACTGCAAGGAGATCCAACCAGTCCATTCTGAAGGAGATCAGCCCTGGGATTTCTTTGGAAGGAATGATGCTAAAACTGAAGCTCCAGTACTTTGGCCACCTCATGCGAAGAGTTGACTCATTGGAAAAGACCCTGATGCTGGGAGGGATTGGGGGCAGGAGGAGAAGGGGACGACAGAGGATGAGATGGCTGGTGGCATCATGGACTCAATGGACGTGAGTCTGAGTGAACTCCGGGAGTTGGTGATGGACAGGGAGGCCTGGCGTGCTGCGATTCATGGGGTCGCAGAGAGTCAGACACGACTGCGCGACTGAACTGAACTGAACTGAAAGCTGAGGGGCAAAAGTGTGAAGATCGGAGAATTTACCCAACTCAGAATACGTCCCCTCAAATACTAATTACAAAGGGAAAAAGAGCAGCTGCATAGTCGAGAGACCAGCAGACACCATCCTCACAGCTACCCGAGTCAGCAGGGCTGGGACAGGGCAAGTCTAAGCCACGTGCCGTCGGAGAGGACACGCTGAGAACTCAGCCTCGCTCCCGGGACACCCTGCCGGAGAGGCCGCGGCTGAATGCTGGCGCCAGGAAGCGTCGCGCAGACCCACCTGGAGGACGCGCCACAAGAGGCCTGGCCTGGACGCTCCGGAAGTCTCAGGCCGTGAGCGTCAAAAAGACCGCAGGCTAAAGGCTGTGAAGCGCAGCAGGTGGCCCTGCACTGGCCCCGCGGTGAGGAAGGGCGCCAGCGGGCCAGCGGGTGAGGAGCGAACCGGCGAGGGGCGGCGGCGGCGCGGGTCCCGCCGGCCCCTGGTGTGCCGGCCGTGCGGCATCACACGGGGCCGCGTCCCCTCGTACAGGAGCGCACACCCGAGTACTCGGGGTGACGGGCTCCACACGGACAATTGACTCTCAGACAGCTCAGGACAAGCTAAGCCCTTTATTCTCATAATTTGCTTATAAATCTGAAATTATTTCAAAATAAGTAAAACTAAAGAAGGAAAGTTAAGTGTGCACAACCCCTGGCACAGACTAGGTGCCCCTGAATGCTAGGAAGACACCTGGTCTGTGCAGAGAGGGGCTGCAAACGGTCCTCGTGCTTCACGTGGCCTCAGCCTGGCTCCTAAAGCTCAGGTAACGTCCTGAGACAGCGCTTCCGACCCCGATGGACACTCAATCATGAAGCAGGGGGAAAAGTTACATCTTTGTTTCCACTAACCTTACCTGAAGTTTGGCATTTTCTTCATCGAGGAGCTGAAGGAACACTGCTACTGCCACAAACCCCAGCAGGACAGCGCTAGTGTTCCCCCGAGATTCAGTCAGCAGGCGAAACTTAGGCACCTGGTACACACTGCGGGCATCTCCAAATATTTACTCTGATCACTACTTCAAAACTACCGCAGTCACTGCGCACCACTCTAAAGCAGCACCAGTTTTTATATGTACAGCCAACTTTTCTTATTTTGATAATCAAATTTCAGAATAACTGGTTTCCTTTATAAACCTGTGCACTTATTTTCTGCATATAAATACTTTTCCAGGGAAGATCACCACCAAAGGGATGCAGAGGGCAAAAAGGCTAGAAGCCCGTGACCTGGGAGAACGCTGCTATGCTTCCAGACCTGAACCAAAAAAACCACCACCAAGGTCAAGGCAGCCCTGCCAATGAAGGGTTTCAAATGCTAACCCGCTTGATGGTCATGAGAAGTCAGCCACCCACACCGCTAGAAACGTCAGGCCGTTTTGAAATTCATGTCACAGATCAGTGGCTCAAGGCGTGCCCAGCTGCCTCCGTACACAGTCCCCAGCGCCAGTTTCCATGCGTACACACCGTGCGTGCAGACAGGGCCCCGGGGAGCGCCTGCGGGGAACTCGCCAGGGTATCCAAATGGAGAGGCCGTCAGCCATGGTGCTAAGTGCTCTCTAGCATTTTCCCATGTAATCCTCACAAGCCAGTGGGCTCAGGCCTTACCACTCTCCCCGTTTTGGTGATGAGGGAACCAGGGCACGGAGTCACGGTGGGGAGGCAGAGTGTGGACCCAGGCAGCCAGGATCCAGGGCCTGAGCTCTTCAATCCACCCATGAATGACCCACGATGGATGCAAAGCCCTGGGAGCTTGGGGAAAATGGCACGGTCACTGTCAGCCGCATTAAAGGTCAGCCAACACCGACAAGGAAAATCAGAAAACCTGCTATGCCTTGAGCGACTACCATGAGAGGCAGGGATGGTTAAGAGCATGTGACTTCCTTATTAGCTGTGTGAACTTGAACAAGTCACTCAGCTTCTCTGCACTCCAACATCCTCACCTATAAACAGAGGTAACACTTCTACATGCGTCACAGGGCTGTGATAAGAGATGAGCTGAGCTAATCTATACAAGATTCTCTCGCTGACGCCCAGCAGAGTAAACACGTGACGAGCGTCAGCCGCAGTCACCACTGCCACGTCCTAGGCCGGGCCCATCACACAGGTTATCTCTAACCACCCCAGCAGGTGCATCAGCCTTCGCACCGTGCAGACGAAGAAACTGACTCTCCAGGACGACAGGCCACGTCTTTGAGTCCACTCAGCCATTAAGTGGCCGTCAGAATGTGTGCTTAGGAAGAAAGATGAGTAAATATGGACCTTGGGGGGTGGATGGTGTAGACTCCAGCTGTAGGACGGACGCACCCAGGGAAAGAATCCTGACCCTGGGGGCCTGACCTGGATTGCCCTGAGCCGGGAAGAAGCCCCAGAAGACCGCCCGCTACAGTGCGGGGCCTGGGGCCCGGCTGGGCCCCACCCTCCACCTGCCAGCTGGCCACACCTGTGCTCCCTTTCCTGGCCTTCCGTCTCCACGGAGCCATGGTGCTAAGCGCTCTCTAGCATTTTCCTTGGAGAGCACGCTCCAGCAGGCAGCCCTCTCCAGGAACACCCTCCTCATGTTACAGAGACCCGCCCCCAGCCCCGAGGCTCCCGATTCACCTTCACCCACAGCCCGTGGACCAACCGCGTGTTCACAGGCCTGCGGACCCCTCGGGGGCAAGGGGTCATCCCGAGCCAGGCATACTGCTTGGCACAGGTCAAATGCTGCCACAGAAGCTGAAGTGCTGATTACAAAGGTACAAGAGGAACACAGGGCCCAATATGAGTCTGAAGAGGAGAGACCCCTGTGGATATTTTGCATAATGGAAGTCAGAGTGAGTCAGTGTCTTCCTAGAAGCAAATCGCTCACCCATGTTAAACAAATGAACTCTTTGGAGCCGTCTGGGTCCCATTTCATCCTCACCTATTCCCTGGAGTTGAATCGTGCCCGATTAGAGTGAAGTCATCTGGCTCCCTGGGCAGAGCTGAACACCCCTGGATCTCCTGGGCATAGAAGCGGAGGGCCAGGCGGCCCGCAGGGGGCCACAGGGAACCCCTGCCCCACCCTCCACCCTGCCCCTCGGCACCAGGCAGAGCCCGGAGTCCATGGCCTTCGGCACCTGTGAGTCTCCAGCACGTTCCCAATACATACTCCCTTTCACTGCTGTTTTGCTCAAACTCTTCAGCCTTGGATCCTACAGCCTGCCGTCAAAAGAAGTTTAACTGATACCCGTATGTCATTTCTAATCATCGCAGGAGGGAGGCATGTAACTCCCCATTTTACAGATTGGGAAGGTGAGTTCAGAGAGGAGGTGACTTGCCCAAGGTCACAGAGTTAACAAGCAGCAGAACTGACAGGCCAACACCAAAGCCGAGGCACTGTCTGCTCTACCAGTTCCCTCAGCGACTTGAAGGAAACACATGGAATGCCCAGACCTCAATCTGGAAAGGCGCAGACACGTGAAGAGTAAGCTTAACGGCTCACTCCTTGGTAATCAGGGCAATTCAGTAGCCTGGGAGACAGAGGCTGGTCGATTTCAGGAGCTATGTCACAGCTCTGCAACAAAGACATTTATTTTACTACTTGGGAAATTGAGCAGTGATGTCCCAACCATGTCAATAGCCAACGTATAAATCTCTGCTGCAGCAAGTTAAACATGGTCAGTGTGGTTTACTCTCTGTCCTTCAATTCCCTGACCATCCAGCATTAATTCTCAGGATCACACATGATTAGAAGGAAAACAGACTGCCCAGAGTCAGTGGAGACATCATGACAGCCTCAAGTTCTTCACAGAAATGGGTAGAGAATAAACTCTAAAATCAACACAAAACACCCAAGGGCAGAGCAGGGGGAAAAAAAAACAAACCACGTTTTCTACAAAGAAAGAACTACAATCTGAAAAAAACACCATTCTCAGGAGGAAATGCACTACAGGCTGCAAAGCTGGGATTTCTTAAACTGACACCTAGAAATTTCCAACTCCTAAATGATCATTTATAATCTTTTATCCTCCATTTGCAATTACTCTTGCAGAACAGAATTAAAACCTTTGCTAGAATACGTAAGTATTTTCGCAGTCATCCACACATCGCCAGGATCTAGAATATGACTGCAGCCCACGGGATGACTTTGTGCTTGTGGTTCTAAGAAGTGCAAAAAACGCTAGCACGAAAGGCTGAAGGCAAGCGGACACAGACGACCAAACTGGAGACACAAAAGTCCAAAGCGTTAACTGTCCAACAAACTCAGGAGCACTCTGTCCAGCATTTGCACCACTGTTTACCTGCCTGAACTACGATTCAGAATAGTAAAGTTTAACTAAATGTATTCAAATCAGTGACGATCTGTCCATCTAAAACACCTGATGGGCTGCTATCTTATTTCAAACAAACTGTGCCTCATGAAAAGATGCTCAATATCACTAATCATTAGAAAAATGCAAATCAAAACTACAATAAGGTATGACCTCAAACCAATCAGAATGGCCACCATTACAAAGTCTACAGATAATAAATCCTGGAGAAAGTGCAGAGGAAAAAAAAACTCTCCTACGCTGCTAGCAGGGGTATAAAATTGGTGCAGGCAGTGGGGAGAAAGGTATGGAGACGCCTTAAAAACCAAAAACAGAGCTGCCACGCAATCCGGCACTCCCACCCCCAGACAGACGTCCAGAGAAAACCCGAACCTGAGGAACGCATGCGCCCACGTCCACAGCAGCGCTGCCCACCGCAGCCAAGACACAGAGGCAAGCGGAACACCCACAGCTGGAAGGACGGAACACACGTGGCGTGTACGTACACACGTGTGTACGTGCCTTATGTGGTGTGTGTGTGGGTGTGTGTGTGTGTGTGTGTGTGTGGCTTCCAGAAAAACATCTATTTCTGCTTTATTGACTATGCCAAAGCCTTTGACTGTGTGGATCACAAGAAACTGTGGAAAATTCTGAAAGAGATGGGAGTACCAACCACCTGACCTGCCTCTTGAGAAACCTATATGCAGGTCAGGAAGCAAAAGTTAGAACTGGACATGGAACAACAGACTGGTTCCAAATAGGAAAAGGAGTACGTCAAGGCTGTATATTGTCACCCTGCTTATTTAACTTCTATGCAGAGTACATTATGAAATTAAAAGACACTTACTCCTTGGAAGAAAAATTATGACCAACCTAGATAGCATATTCAAAAGCAGAGACATTACGTTGCCGACTAAGGTCCGTCTAGTCAAGGCTATGGTTTTTCCTGTGGTCATGTATGGATGTGAGAGTTGGACTGTGAAGAAGGCAGAGCGCTGAAGAATTGATGCTTTTGAACTGTGGTGTTGGAGAAGACTCTTGAGAGTCCCTTGGACTGCAAGGAGATCCAACCAGTCCATTCTGAAGGAGATCAACCCTGGGATTTCTTTGGAAGGAATGATGCTAAAGCTGAAACTCCAGTACTTTGGCCACCTCATGTGAAGAGTTGACTCATTAGAAAAGACTGATGCTGGGAGGGACTGGGGGCAGGAGGAGAAGGGAATGACAGAGGATGAGATGGCTGGATGGCATCACTGACTCGATGGACATGAATTTGGGTGAACTCCGGGAGTTGGTGATGGACAGGGAGGCCTGGCGTGCTGCGATTCATGGGGTGGCAAAGAGTCGGACACGACTGAGCGACTGAACCAAACCGACTGATACATATGTATATGTAAGAGAATATTACTCAGCCACAAAAAAGAATGAAATAATGCCATCTGCAGCAACATGGATGGACCTAGAGATTTTCATACTGAGTGAAGCCAAAGACAAGGATCATATGATAACCCTTATGTGTGGAATCTAAAAGACAATGATACAAATGAATTTATTTAAGAAACAGGAATAGACTCACAGTCATAGAACAACAAAGCTGTGGCCACCAAAGGGGCATAGGAGAGAAGATAAGCTGGGACCTGGGATGAACAGACACACACACACACCACTAGATACAAAACAGATAAACAAGCACTGCTGTATACACCGGAGAAGGCAGTGGCACCCACTCCAGTGCTCTTGCCTGGAGAACCCCAGGGACGGGGGAGCCTGGTGGGCTGCAGTTCATGGGGTCGCACAGAGTCGGACATGACTGAAGCAACTTAGCAGCAGCAGCAGCAGCTCTATACACAGGGAACTAGGTTTCATATGTTGTAATAACCTACGTTGAAAAAGAATCTCAAAAAGAATAACATATAGGGACTTCCGCAGTGGCTCAGCAGTTAAGAATCTGCCTGCCAATGCAGGGGTAATGGGTTCAACTCCTGGTCTGGGAAGATCCCACACGGCTCAGAGCTGCCAAGCCCGAGGGCCACCACTGCCAAGCCTGCACTCCAGAGCCCAACAGCCAGGATGAGAGAAGCCCCCGCTCGCCACAGCTAGAGGAAGCCTGCAGACAGCAACAGAGACCCAGTGCAGGCAAAAAAGTAAAAATAATAGACATTTTAAAGGCCATGTACACACACGGCACACATGCAGGCAAGCACACGCAGAGCTGAGCCACTGTGCTGGACACCTGAAACCAGCACGCAAGGGTACATTAAGGACACGTGAACGTTTTTGAAAGTTAAAGCACTGACTGTGCCTGATTATGGGTTACTGTGCATCCTAATGTCCCATTAAACTTGGTCTGGAGAAGGCGATGGCACCCACTCCAGCACTCTTGCCTGGAAAATCCCATGGGCAGAGGAGCCTGGTAGGCTGCGGTCCATGGGGTCACGAGGAGTCGGACGCGACTGAGCGACTTCCCTTTCACTTTTCACTTTCATGCGTTGGAGAAGGAAATGGCAACCCACTCCAGTGTTCTTGCCTGGAGAATCCCAGGGACACAGAGTCGGACACGACTGAAGTGACTTAGCAAACCTGGTCAATGTCAAGGAATGGTAAGCCACTCAGAGTCACACATTAGGTCTCTGAGATCCAGTTACCTTGCCTGCCCACAGTCACTCAAGAGAAGACACGAGCAAAGAGAGGAAGCCAGGCCTCGAGATGCCTGGCCAGTGCGAAGGCCAAGTCCACACCGATACTCTTATTCAAGAAATGGCAAATTCAGGAGTGCTCAGAGCGAAGAAAGAGCTCCCAGGGCTCAGCAGCAGGGCCCTCCAAGAGCAGGGCTGACAGAGTGGACACGCAGTGCCACGGCCGGAACTAGAGCCAACACGCTGAAACCACTTCTCCACCAGTTACAAAACAGCCCCTGGTGCGTGCACCCGAGCACCCCAGCCCCTCCCCAAGACCCAGCAGCCGTGGGGTTAGTGCCTGGCACAGGAGCAGGCCTCCAGCAGCCCCTCCAGCCCAAGCGCCCACGTCTGTTCTCATGGCACGCCCAGGCTACACCAGCTGTTATTCTAAGAATCATCCTTCACAGAAACCACAAGTCACGATCACTCACCAGAGAACGAGTTTGTGTAAGAATTCCTTGTTTTCTGAATGCCTGAACTCAATCAAAGGCCAGCTTAAAAAAAACACCTGGCCTACAACAAGCTCCTTCCCTTTCCCATCTCTGGCGGCCTCGGTGCACTGCAGGCACGCCTCGGGTCAGAACACTCTATATGCATCGCTACAAACCCGCACCATCAGTCATTCACTCAACAAACATCCAGGCCAGGCACAGGGCAGGCGCTGGGATTCAGACACGGACGCCGTTCCCTTCCCCTGGGGGGCCTGCCGGGGTGCTGGGGTCCCGAAGGAGGGGAGGAGCCCCCCAGCCACGACACTCAGCGGCGGCCCGAGAGTGTGCAGGAGCCGCCAGGTCAGCAGGGAAGGACCAGGCATCCCAGGCCGAAGAGGCAGCACACAGGGCAGGAGTGGGGCAGACGCGCCTCCGCACACCTGCAGGAGGTGAGCTGCTGTCAGAGACGACGAGGGACGGGAGGACAGGAGAACGGAGAGCTAGCCTGGGGCCGATCAGGAAGGGCCTGCTGTGCCACTGCTCGTGTTCACGTCAACTGGAAAACGTTCTCACTCGAGATTACAGTTCTTGACAGGTGGACCCTAGGAGGCAAATATGAGGCTCGCCTTTAACGAGCTGTGGTTTCCAGGTTCCTGCACAGCGCAAATACTAACACTTGGCTGAAGGATATCAGTCTGTAAGGAGGAAGACACAGAAGCCCTCCTCCTACCTGTTGGCAGCTCAATTATCAGCAAGGAGGCCTGGGAGGATCTTCAGATCAGAGGAGCCAAGAAATACGTGTCAGGAAAGAACACGCATTTGCATGTGAGTGTCCAGCTTCAGGCGCGCTCACCTCGGAGAAGACGCCTCTGCCGCCTGGGGACGGAGAAGAGCACGGCTCTGTTATTGGGCCTTCGCTCCTGCGCTCGGGGTCCTCTGCCGCCGCTAAGCCGCAGCTCTGCTGTGCTGCTTCCAAATCTCTCTCAGTGAATTTCTAAGGAAACAAACAAACCATGAGCTTTCATCAAGAAAAAAAATACTAAGAGATGGTCCCAAACTCTTTAAGGGAAGATTTACTTTTTTCACAATACCCGGATATTCTCTAAATCATCTCCGTCAGCCGCCAGTATCAGGCAATTACAAATCCATTCATCCGCTGTTACAACCGAGAGAGCAGCACCCAGCCTGGTGTCGACAAGGATGGCGGCAGCCTCTGCAAACATGCCCCCTGGCCAGCACCGGGGCGCCCCCCCAGAGGGCACGGGAGACAAGGCCACACGCGTGCCGTCCACAGCCGAGCCTTACACAGTGGCGTCTGCGATCATGTCCCACCGTTTGCTTTCTTAGAATTAGCGGCCATGGCTTTGTTCTGTTCACTCAGATCACAAGACCAAATTGTGTACTGACATTTAGTGTTATCTCCAAACTTATACATTCTTCTAGATGGAGTTGAGAGCGCCTCTGGTTATGGTCTCCACAGAGCAAACCTGCCATCCACGGCTGGTGACCACAGGGCCACCTAACCGCCCAGCATCCCAGCCACATCTCCTGCCAACAAAGGGAGCCTGACCACCCGCTGAGCCCTTCTGGGTTCTGCGGATCAATCAGCTTCTTCCTGCTTGGCTTTCCATCCCCAAGACATGAAGCAGAGGGAAGAAGTGCGAAAATGCCAAGAAACCTTTTGGCAAACCAACGGTTACCATTTGCACAACCTCTTCCCCAGACAGCCACCTTTCCGTCTGGGTTGCTTTCTGCCACTCCCATGTTCCTGGTCTTGGCCATTTAGACCTTTTCACCCCTTCACTGATGAAAGTGAGGCTTCAGGAGGAAGCAGTGTTAAACACCCATGTTCCCTCCAGCATGGTTACCTGTAATTCTGAGCTGAATCAAAAATTCCCTGCACCATCAAATGAGAAGGATACCCCAAGACAGAAAGGCACAGACAAAGGAGAAGTACAGTGGAGAGAGAGAGCACGGCGCAATGAAAACCCAGGACCGCAAGAGACGCGGGCGGGCGCCAGAGCAAAGCAGGCCGGCCTGGGGCAGGCCCTGCCGAGAAGCTCAGCCAAGTGTGCCCACAGGAACTTACAGAAAAACCCAAATGAATTGTTAATACTAGTCATGTGACCCAAGATAAGCCCCTTCTCTTTTGACCTCTTCTTTTTTCCAAACTTATCTCCACGGTGGCTGGGGTCCAAATGGCGTAAAGAAAGCTCCAAAGTGCGCTGACAGATAGCAGTGAAGACCGACTCACCTTTTTATAAGCATCCTTGAAAAAGAGTTTTTAGAAAACAATAACAACAACAAAGAAAACCTATGCTGAAATAAGAATATGTAAATACAAAAAGGAAAACGCGGTACCTGAAGCAGCAAGTCCTTCTGAGCGGCGCGCTCTCTGAGACTTCTGATCACTTGCTCCTGACTCTGCAATTTCTTATTGCTTTCACTCAACAGACTCTCGTAACAGCTCTCCACTGCTTTCTCTCTTTCACTCACTTCACTGCGTAATTTCTCAACTTCATTTCTAAGGTCCTACCAGAAGAAAAGGAAAAAGTGGAAGTTGCTTGACAAGTCTCAAGGGAACAATCTTTCACCTGTTTAGCTTACTGCTGTAAGAAAGCAAGCCAAATAGATATATAACAAACATGAGCTTCCTCCTTATTTAAGGTCTTGGAAAACCAACTTTAAAAATAATCTGAAATTTTGGGGAAAGCTTCAGGTGCATACATTTACCGCAAAATTATTTACAATACTGAAACAACTGGAAAGAAACTGAATGTCTACCAACACAGAGTTATAAAAAGCACATGGTAGTATGGAAACATAAACATTACCATATGTAAGAGAGATAGCCAGGGGGAATCTGCTCTACAATGCAGGGAACCCAGAGCTGCTGCTCTGTGACCTCCTAGTCGGGTGGGATGGGGAGGCACATGGGAGGGCGGTTCAAGAGGGAGAGGATATATGTACAGCTATGGTTGATTCATGTTGATGTGTGACAGAAACCATCACAAGATTGTAAAGTGACTACCCTCCAATTAAAAATAATTTTTAAAAAAAAACAGCATATAGTATAAAAACATCACAATTAGGAGTTAAAAAAAAGCAGGGTACTATGTAATATGATACTGATTGTCTTCTAACTGCTTACATAAAATATTTTTAAAGCTGTGAGAAAACACATCAAAACAATAACAGTATCCCTAAGTAGAAGGATTATGGGTGACTTTGTATTGATATTGATCTTCCTGAGCTTCTTAAAAGCTCTAAGTCTGTATTACTTTCACAATCATAAAAATAAACTGTCTTAAATGACATTTACAATACATGGAAAATGCTCAAGTTATAATGTTAAGGGAAAACACAGAAATCAAACAGTACAAAGTGTGAATTTCAACAATCTCAAAATATGCACCATTTATAACACTGAAGCACTATTCCTAATAGCAAGAGGCTGGAAACAACGCCAATGTCTACAGCGCAGGGATCCACGCTTGTGCCTGCTCGCTGCGGAGCACTCAGAAGCCACAAAGGAACAGGAAGGAGGACTGGATCAACATCCCGCCCTTGAGGAATCTTTCAAATATACTGCTCAGGAGGGGGTGCGGGGCGGAGGGCAGTGTGGACCCCGAGAGAAAAAACAGTACGCACAGCACCCTGCCACTTATTCCATCACAAGGAATGGGTGCCTACAGGAAAAGGAGAGAGCAAGACAGAGGAAAGGGCAGACTCATTTTACAGATGTGACGGTGAACGCATTTAAGTGTTTAGGTAAGTATTTAAAAGTTAAATGAGAATCTCCTAAAACTAAAAGCACAAGGCACAGAAGAATCTAACCGTGCAGCAAGCTGACTGGCTAACCACACAGAGAGGGACGATTCCAACAACGACAAAGTCGCATAATCTCCACCCCTAGTGGGATCTTTCTCCAACGACAAAGGAGCTGCTGCCGAAACCCTCAACCGCTTTCAGTCATCATGTTGCAGGAAATCATATTTGCATTGTTGTCCCGAAACTGCACGTGTATAAATGCATGCATACTTATTAAATAAGCAATTACTGCGATCATAAGAACCAAGCCTCAGAAAACAAACACAAACACAAAATAAGTTAAAACCTGTAATTCTAAATTTGAATTGGAAATATGAATAGGAACTTACATTCAATTATTTCTTTCCTTTCACTAAAAAAACCTAGAATCAATACCCTCCCTAGCATGCAGGCTGCAGTCGCTAAATACCACCGCTCACAGAAAACAAAGACAAAAATCTTCCATCATCCTTTAAAACAGTGGTTCTCAAGGTGTAGTCCCTAGAACAGCGTTATCAGCACCACCAATCACTGGGCCCCAACTCACACCTGTTACACAGAAACTCTAGAAAGAGGGAGGACCCATCAATCTGTTTCATAAGCCCTCCGTGTATGCATGTTCAGTTGCCAAGTCGCATCTGACTCTTAGCGACCCCATGGGCTGTAGCCCACCGGCTCCCCAGTCCCTGGGGACTCTCCAGGCAAGAACACTGGAGTGCGCTGCCATTTCCTTCTCCGGGGGATCTTCCCAACCCAAGGACTGAACCCTCATATCCTGGGTCTTCCGCGCTGACAGACAGACTCTTTACCCCTGAGCCACCTGGGAGGCCCTTAATAAGCCCTCCAGGTGACCCCAAATCACAGTAGAGTGTGTCTTACAGAAAGCCGTGATTCCAGACCTGGGGCGGAATATATAACATGAGCTCAGACACCTCACCATCGCACAAAGAAAGACTCTATCAAAGACTCACTCCATGTTCAGTCCAGAGAACTCAGGAATCAACTTGAATAAGCTTTTTCACTGTCAAAAGACAGGACAATTAGGACATCAAAGATAATGACAATGAATTAATATAGGTCAAAAATGTTTTTTTTTTTTTAATCCATGAGTTCATAATGATTGAAAAAACAAAAACCCTTTGGTCACTATGATAGGCAGAATAATGGCCCCCCAAAGACGTTCACACCCTAATCCCCAGAATCTCTGACTATGCTGATTATATGGCAAAAAGTTGCCAATGGAACTGTGGTTGCTAATCAGCTGACCTTGAAACAGATAGATCATTCAGGTGCCCCCAACAAGGCAATGGCACCCATTCCAGTACTCCTGCCTGGAAAATCCCATGGACGGACGAGCCTGGTGGGCTGCAGTCCATGAGGTCGCTAAGAGTTGGACACGACTGAGCGACTTCACTTTCACTTTTTACTTTCATGCATTGGAGAAGGAAATGGCAACCCACTCCAGTGTTCTTGCCTGGAGAATCCCAGGCACAGAGGAGCTTGCTGGGCTGCTGTCTCTGGGGTCGCACAGAGTCGGACACAACAGAAGCGACTTAGCAACAGTAGCAGCAACATAATCACAAAGATCCTTAAAAGTGAGAGAGGGAAGCACAAAAAAGATCCCATCAGCCAGCTCTGGCTTTGAAGATGGATGGGAGTCAAGGTTCGAGAAATACAGACAGCCTCTGGAAGCTGGAAAAAGACAAGGAAATGGATTTTCTCCTAAAGCCTTCAGGAAGAATACAGCCCTGCCACGGTAAGACCCACTTCAAACTTCTGACTTCCAGAACCACAGGATAAGTTTGCGCTGCTAAGCAGCCAGGTTCGTGGTGATTCACTGCAGCAGCAGTAAGAAACGAACACAGTCAGCTTTGGAAGATTTCAGGGAGCTCTTCTTTTGTCTTTTCTGTATGAACTACACCCCTGAGAACTGAATAGATATGGAAAACAAGTTTCTTAATAGAAGTATATAGCTATTATATAAAAGGATTGATGAAATTAAATTATCATCATTTTGCAATTATCAATGGCTAGTAGCATATTAAAAAGCAGAGACATTACTTTGCCAACAAAGGTCCGTCTAATCAAGGCTATGGTTTTTCCAGTGGTCATGTATGGATGTGAGAGTTGGACTGTGAAGAAGGCTGAACGCCGAAGAATTGATGCTTTTGAACTGTGATGTTGGAGAAGACTCTTGAGAGTTCCTTGGACTACAAGGAGGTCCAACCAGTCCATCCTAAAGGAGGTCAGTACTGGGTGTTCATTGGAAGGAATGATGCTAAAGCTGAAACTCCAATACTGTGGCCACCTCATGCAAAGAGTTGACTCACTGGAAAAGACTCTCATGCTGGGAGGGATTGGGGGCAGGAGGAGAAGGGGATGACAGAGGATGAGATGGCTGGATGGCATCACTGACTCGATGGACATGAGTTCGGGTGAACTCTGGGAGTTGGTGAAGAGGGAGGCCTGGCGTGCTACAATTCATGGGGTCGCAGAGAGTCGGTCATGACTGAGCGTCTGAACTGACTGGCTGAGTAAATCATAAAAACAGGGACTACCAAACACCACAACCTGCTGTTAGGCCACCTACAATGTAATTCTGCCAAAAAGTTAAACCTGAATTTGATCATGCACCTTATCTAACTAGCAATTTACTCAAAATAAAGTCAGCAGAGAAACAAGTTGAATGACATTACAAAAATACACTCAACAAAATCTAAAATGTGGAAATAAAGGACAAATGAGCCAACTTATTCAACAAATAAATTACAAAGAAAAAAAAAGGAGAGAGAACTTGTAGAATAAAGAATAATTAGGAAAGTTAGGGAAGGCCAGTGTGAATTCACAAATTCATATTGATTCTACAGATTCTGAGTTCATTCAAACTTTCCTCCTTTCATTCACACACACGCTCGCTCACACACCGAGTTGGCCATAGAAGTAAAGATGGTGTATATATGTGTGTATATTTTGTATGGGTGAGTGCTAAGTCACTTCAGTCATGTCTGACTCTTTGTGACCCCATGGACTTTTGTATGAATAGAAGTAAATACAGATAAGTATATGCCTGTATATATTTTGCATGCATATATAAAAATATGTAAACACACATTTCAAACTGTCTATTGCCAAGGCCTAGTAGTAATGATGCGGAGAAGCCGATGGCACCCCACTCCAGTAGTCTTGCCTGGAAAATCCCATGGACAGAGGAGCCTGGTGGGCGGCAGTACATGGGGTCACAAAGAGTCGGACACGACTGAGTGACTTCACTTTCACTTTTCACTTTCATGCATTGGCGAAGGAAATGGCAACCCACTCCAGTGTTCTTGCCTGGAGAATCCCAGGGATGGGGGAGCCTGGTGGGCTGCCATCTATGGCGTCGCACAGAGTCGGACGTGACTGAAGCGACTTAGCAGCAGCAGTAGTAATGATGACACCCGTCATTCAGACCTTGGTTCCTAAATACCATTCTCCAATAAAGGAAACCAGGGATCCTTAAAGAAATGGTTGATTCCAGAACTGGATGAGGGAAAATATAAGAGTCCAGGACATCCTGTGACCCTAACAAGTGTGGAAGTGTTCAGGAAATGTTAAAGACACAGGAATCAATCTGGAGGAATTCCCCAAAGCCAAATCTGAGTCAATCTGAACAAGAAAAGAAATCATAATAAAGGCTTAACAATCTATAGAATGAAACAAATATCCATGAGTTCATACAGGTATAAACAGCTGAATAATAAAAAACTGCAGAAGGGACAGCTCTTTCTTACAGGAGAATTACAACCCTTAAGTGCAGAAGGAATGATGGAAAATCAGCACTAAGCAAACACCAGGGTAGGAACTGCTGTGGGCACACATCATCGGTGAGATTCTTAAATGCATGATGAAAAACCAGACCCTTACACAGTCTCAAAGTATTTCCTCCCAAAATACTATCACAGATGGAGAAGAGCAACTTGACCGTGGAGAATCAGGAGACCCCCGCCTTAACCAAGGGACCAGCACCAACTTACCATAACAAACTGACATTATGCACCCAGCTTGTCTGTGCTATCCTTACCAAAAATGTGTAACCCCAGTCTATTCATGACAGAAATATCAGACAAGCCCAAACTGAAGGACAGTAGCAAAATAACTCATCAGTACTCTTCACAGGAGTCAAGGTCACAAAGGACAACTGCTGGGCAACTGTCCTAGATGAGATGAGACGAGGGAGACATGATGATTAAGGGCAACGTGGATCCTGGACCAGAAAGGGGGCGTTAATGGCAGAACTGGCAACGTTCAAATGCAGGCTGCACATAAGGGGACTGTATCAGTGTCTGTTTCCTGGTTCTGATGAGTGTCCTACAGTCATGCAGAACATGAACACTGGGAAAGCAGAACAAAGGATATACAGGAACTCTGCGATTAACACTGTTTCAAATCTGCCCTCTACATCTAAAATTATTCCAAAATAAAACCTTTCAAAAGGAGACTTATCAATCAATGAATGCAATGTCTTCATCATGATTTGAACAAACTGTTTAAAACAATTTTTAAATTATACAGGGAAATCTGAACATTAATTGGCTATTTGACAATATTAAGAATCTTTTTGAAGCGAAAATATTTTTGGTTTTGTTTTAGAAAAAACAACATACTGATAATCTGATGAAATAATATGCCTGGGAATTGCTTAAAATACTTCAGTATTGAAAGAGAGGGAGATGGGAGGAAGGCATAGATAAAGGAAGGTTGGCTAAGGGTTTATGAGTGCTGAGGTGGGTGGCAAGCACCAGAGGGTCAGTGTACTATTCTCTCCCCTTTTCTGTGTATTTGAGTTTTTCTTTAATAAGTACTTTTTAAAAGCAATGATTAAAAATCCAAAAGACATACCGAAATGCATGATTATAAATGATTTTAAAATTATTTTTTCTCAATTTTTAAAATGTTTTATACTATGTATAGACTACATTCATAATGGGGGATGAAGTAAACATTTTTAAAGCAACTTTTTTAGAAACCACTTTAAAAATTAAATGATTTTTTTTTCTTAGGCAAGCAGATGATAAGGTTGTCCTGAACCTTTAATCCAAAGCAAGCAGGCCAAGAACCTACCATGAATTATAAATGTAAAAAGAAATTCAACTCTAGAGAAAGATTTCTATTGCACAAATAATACTAAAGCAGCAGTAACAGAATTCTAAAGGCAGAGAATAAAAGCTCCCCCACATTACAGTTGTGCCAACAAATTAAACCGTTCTCCCACTGCAGACATTTCTGGAGTCACAATTTTTAGACAATTTTAACTTTGGTTTGGCTTTTTTTTCCCATTTTACTTTATTCCACTACATCACAACCTACCAACAGTGCGCACGATGATACAGGAAGAAAAAAAAATCTTAAAAATCTAAACGTTTAAGAGTATAATGTCCAGTGAGTATTTTTTTTAAAAAATACAAAAAAGAGCGAGGTCCACAGCATGTGGCACCGAGCTTACAACTTGACTCTTAACCTCTGAATCCAGGGGAAAAGCAAGATGCGGTCACTGGGGGTGGAAGGGAGGTTCAAGAGGGAGAGGATATGTGTGTGCATGTAGCTGACTCACGCTGTACCGCAGAAACCAACACAACACTGCAAAGCAGGCATCCTCCACTAAAGATCTAAAAAAAAGAATCACCCAGAGTGCACACACAAGCACGCACGTACACACGTGTGTGCAGGCGCACACGTGCACACACACGCACGCACACACACACACTCACAGACATCAGAAAGGCCACCAGGACAAAGTCCATCTGTCTTACTGCTGCTACCAGGGCACAGGCAGATGGTGATGTTTCGTGATCACCTGCCTTCCTGAGTGCTCAGCGAGCTGTCCAATCAGGGTGAGAACGTGCACCGGAGCCGGGGGGGCGCCCTGGCTGGTGGGCAGGAGCGTGAGGGGGCCCCAGGACTGCCCACGTCCAGGACCAGCCACACCTGGCTCCACTGGTAAGAAAAGCTGCTGTGCGTAGAGTCCCAGGAACCCACGGACCTCCACAGCCCACGCTGGCCTCCACGCTGTCCTGCCTGCAGCCCTGTTACCTCTCTGGCCTCCCCTCCCCTGCTCCCCCCTTACTCTTCTTTCCGGGCAACCCTGGCTTTCTTGCCGCCTCTCTTACACACCACCTAAATTCCCAGCCCAAGGCTCGTCTGCCTGCACCTCTCTCTGGAAAATCCCCCAAGGCTGCTGTGCCACTTCCATCGAGTCTGAGCTCAAATGTCACTTCTAATCCAGTGTTCCCAGCCCATCCTGCCTAAAAGGACCCCCACGAGTCCCACCACAGCCTCACTCCCAAATCCCTTCCCTCTCCAGTCTTCCTCATAGGACTGCTAACGCGGCGTTCAATTATGTGTATGTTTGGTTACAGTCTCCTGCGCCAGAATGTCAGCTCCGCGAGGGCAGGAGTTTCTGCACATTCTGTTTCCTGTTGTGTCTCTAGCACCCAGAATGGCACCGGGCGCACAGTCGGCACTCGTGGCAGATTTAAGATAGCCGGAAATTCTTTGACCTCTGTCTTGCCGCTCACACCGTTCACTGAACCCAGGGCAGGTAAGGCACGACTAGGAAAGGGAAGAAGACAGCTTTCTTTCGAGGAGCCACAGGGACTGCAGACATGCTGCTTCTCTCCAGGCAGCAGCAGCCAGGAGTCCTCAAAGACTACGGACATACTAAGGCAGGACAAAGGCGGCCTGTTGTTCGCAAAACACAAGAGGCCGTGAGAGGTGGGGCAGGAGGGGCTGGCTGGTGCCACGCCGCCGGTCAATCCTCCACGCCTTCCCCCGAAAGACGCGCAGTCTCTCTCTGTTGCCTCCTATGAAGTCTGGGCTGCGGGGTGACTACCATGACCGAAGGAATATGGCAGAATTGACACTAAGCCAGTTTCTGGGTCCAGGCTTTAAGAAGCTGGCAGCTTCCAGCTCATGCCTCTCGGAATCATGAATCACCATCCAAAACGCATGACTGCCTTAATGCTGCCCTGCTGCCGCGGCCACACACAAGTGCTCCAGCTGCAATTCCAGCCGCATCAGCTTTCCAGCCATCCTCCAAAACAGCAGCAGAGGTGTGAATGAAGCACAGGGGGCCTCCAGGCCAGCCCACCCACCAGCTAGATGCCACGAGGGACCTGGGCCATGGAGAGCAGAAATCACCCAGCTAAGCCCCGCCCAGACCCTTAACCCACAAAACCATGAAATGTAATCAAATGATAATGTCTTAAGACACCGAGTTTAGGGACAATTTGTTACGGAGCAACAGATAACCAAAACAGCACTCAATAAGTATCTGTTGGATGACTAAATAAATGAATGAAGCAGATGGAATTCTTCCCATTTTATTTAATGAGCAAACTGGTCCAGATAATTAAAGCAATTCACTCAAGACCACAGTCACTGAGGGACAGCAGCTATTTGACTCCAAGCCTCTCAGTTCACTTCCACACAATGACGAGGGCTTGGATTTCTTCGGTATCAGCACTAATGCAATAATTCCAGCCCACTCAAATGGTCATCTGACATTTGCTTTTAAAGAAACCTCCCCGTGAAAATTACTGAGAAAGGGACCATAAACCTTTCTGTTAAGCCACTGAGGCAGGTACATCTTAAAATTCACAATAAACCTGCCTGCCATCCTAGAAAGAGCCTGCCTAGTTTTTCATCCTAAGATATGTGCGTGTTATGGCTAGGTGCAAAGAACACGCTGCTCACGTGCATAGCAACCACAGGTCCACTTACACCGTTTCCCAGATTCGGCTCCCTGCTCATAAAACACTTATCAGACCCGTGTTTGGATGTCCGGTCACATTTCTGTGTACGTGTTCAGCGATCACTTATTCCATTCTCTAGTCCTTTTTTTTAAATTCAGCTACCTAGGTTAACAACTTCTTACCTGTTTTAAGTGATAAAAGCTACTAAAGCTGTTGCTTTTCCCCCTCAACAGAGCTGACCACACGAAAATGACCCACCTCTTCCCAGATCCCACAAAGGACACAGTTTTGTCACGCCTCCAGATTGGGGGGTTCTTACCCTGAGCGCCATGAAGGGCTCTTGCGGGTCCACAGAAGCGTGTGCATCTGTATGTCTTCCGGGTACCTCACCCCCAGCAGGTACCAGGAGCTCAAGGAAAGTCAGAACATCAATGAGCACAAACTATTTCTCTCATAAGCGTTGGTAACAGTACTACTATTTACCAAGGCCAAGGCATTTATTTCTCCATAACACATCTCTAACCCATGAGACTGCCTACAGGGTAAGGATTATTAGACCTGTGTTTACAAAGAGGAAACCAGGGCTTGTGGAGGTTGAGAGATTTTCGCAGAGCTTTACAACAAGGAAGATAAGGTGCTGAAATTCAAACCCAAGTCAGTTTGACTCCAAACTCTGCGCTCTTCCAACTCAACCGCGCTAAAGAAAGCAGAAAGCCAAAAAAAGTGGAAAACTGCCCTGTGACACGGCCCCCGCTAGGCAGCAATCCACCCCCTGGGGCTGACGTTATAGCTTCTCAAGGACTCGCGGGGATGGAATAAACCAGCCTCAGACACAGCTGCCCCCTGCCCCTTAGTAATGAACGAGGCAGGACCAAGGATCTTGGACCTCATATGAAGAGCAGTCGGAGAAGGCTCAAAGTCAAACGACCACTGCGGGAAGGAGGAAGACGTGTGCCGAGGTGGCCTTGAGGAAGAGCGGCTGCCATGGCAACAGAGAGACAGCCCACGGGCTCGCGGGCTCAGCCCCAGCGGAGTTATAATCAATGTTTAGGGGAGGCATGGAGACGGCATGTCTCGTCTGAGCAAAACAATCAGAACTGAAAATTGATAAACTTGGGTGGCTTCCCCAAACCTCCTTCAATATTCCTGGGCTGTGAAAACAGGCAGACCTAGCCTTGAATCCTGGCTCTACTGCTAACTAGCTGTGCAGCCAGAGATAGAGAACGTGAATCTTTGTGAGTGTTGTCTTTCCAGTAAGTGGAGATATTCATGTAGATTGCTAGCATCCTTAATGGAGAGGGGATGCCCAGCACAGAAGCAGACACCCAGGACGTGACACTGTGTCACCTCCGCCCTCCCCGCACCAGCCCCTCCAGGCTGGCCTCTCCTCCCAGACTTCCCCGTGTGGACCCAGCTGAGCCCCATCCAAGGTGCAGCTCTCCCCGCTCCGCCCCGCATATACCTCTCCACCCCACCGGAAACCTGGGCCTGAAGCCCAGCACACCCTCCACACGGAGCCCCTGAAAGAGGAGTGCAGACTGGGTGCCAGCACCATTGCCGGAGTCCTCTTACTCAAGCAGTGGCAGAAGCGGAAAAAGAAGACGACTGAGCGAGTGAGGATGCCGGGCCACCCAGCCGGGCCAGGGCCAGCTAAGCCAGCAACAGGAAAGCCACAGGCTCTGAGCCCTGGGTGTTTAACTTGGGTACAGTAACCCACCTCTGAGCAAAGCACAGCCCCATGAAAATCCTGGACTCTGATTAACCGGAAGAGTCCCTCCTCCTTCCTGGAGGAGGCGTTAAAAAGGGCAAGATGAAGCTGAAGTGCTCAGGGCAGAGAAAGAACGACCCCCGCCTACTCCTCCCGCAGCTCAGCCCCTCGAGCCCCAGTCCAGCACACTGCCTTCAGCCGCGGCCCCGTCTGCTCGACTGCAGCCGCTCTCTAAGTGCCCTCCGGACTCTGGTACACCCACCAAAACACACGCCCTCCTCTCATCCTTGCATCTCTGCCCTGAACCTTCAGCAGCTCCGAGTAAACTGCTGGACAAAGCTGCCCTAACAAGCAGTCACTCCGGGCTCCCTTCGGGGGTGAGGGGGCTCCCTCCTTGCTTTATCTCACCCAATTGCTCCATCAGCCCTGCAGGCCCCCGCCTGTCTCCATCCATCCCCACCAAGAAAGAAAATAATAAAAACCTCTCCAGTTCTGCCTGGAGACAGCACGCTTATCTGACAAGGGCCAATCCCAGGGCCACACCTTCCACAAAGCCCTCCCTGATTTCTCTGGCCCTCTGCAACCGTCCTCCCAAATACTACCCCCTGCTTTTTCCTACAAACCTCCACGGCACTTTGGAGAGTACTGGGCACCTCACATCCATCGACCTCCTCCACTCCTCACAGCAGCCGGGCTGCAGAGTAGAGGCTCTGACAACACCCACTCCACCAACCAGGAAACTGCAGTTCAGAGAGCTCCAGCAATTCAACCAAAGGAGAAGAGCGGTGGAATCCAGGTCCAAAATCAGGTTTATCTCTGTCCTTTCCACTAAACAAGTGGTTTTTCAAACTGAGCTCGCAAACGAAGCACTCGGATGAGCAGTGCCAAAGCCTGGCCGGCTGTCCGCGTCACACAACTGCAAGTTCCCAGGCCTTCCTCCAGAAACTGAGTCAGCTGGCTGGAGGAAAGCACGCAAGTTCATAACAGGTTTTAATGCAGGAATCTGCAAGTACATCTGTTTACCTGCTTCTAAACAAAGAGACGTGGGGGAAAAGTCTGAAGACCTCTACCCTACACCAGACCACCATCCTTCACAATGAGTGGCCCCAGCAAGCCTTCATGATGCCATCAACAGAGCGGCCTCAATTTCCACCCACATGGGCCACACTCCTTGACGTGAAGATTCCCAGCACCGAGCTGAGCACTGCCTTTGCATATCAGAGGCTCTCTAACAGCAGGCATTTTTTTTTTTAAGTGGATTATATGAAAAAAAAAAAAAATCCCTATAATCTTAGAATCACATTAGAAATGAAAAGCCAGGCCCTCACACTTCCTTCGCCAGGCAGCTAGTTTGTTTTATCTCCAGCCAGGTGGAGAATGAGAAGGTTCTCATCCATCAAATTTCCATCTTATCAGGAGGCTTCACTGTGAGAAAGCTTGTCAGTGGTTACCTTTAATACAGAGGAAACTTCGCTAAAATCTTAATGAGGTATAGAAGCTCAGTGATGTAAGAACTTTCAGAAGGAGCAGGAGATACTGGTGTTCCAGTCACTCTGCGGAGCCTCACGGCTCCTAGGGACTGAGGCAGGAGGCGGGCGTGGCGGGGAGAGAGGGGCCGCCCGGCTTCTTAGCGCGGCTCTCCCTGAGCAGCTCTGCCTGTTTTCTCTCCAAAAGAGTTATTTGGACAAGAATGAGTAAAGTGAAGTCGCTCAGTCGTGTCTGACTCTTTGCGACCCCATGGACTGCAACCCACCAGGCTCCTCCATCCATGAGATTCTCCAGGCAAAAATACAGGAGTGGGTTGCCATTTCCTTCTCCAGGGTGGTCTTCCTGACCCAGGGACTGAACCCGGGTCTCCCGCATTGCAGGCAGACACTTTACTGTCTGAGCCTCCAGGGAAGACAAAGAATTCATATGCTCAAAAAATAAATGGAGACCACGGAAACGAGACAGTTCTTGCCACAGAGACCAGTAACCACATGAGCGGCGTGATTCTGAGCAGGGAGCTCCATGTGGGCTTTCCCAGGAAGCGGGGACAGACAAACGGACAAGAGCTGGGAAGCTCAAACTGCGCAGGGGTCGGGGCGCACCCCTCGAGGTGC
>SJXQ01012104.1:0-42977 GCA_006408695.1 Aepyceros melampus
TTTTGCTTCTCTCCTTTTCATAGCTATTTGTAAGGCCTCCCCAGACAGCCATTTTGCCTTTTTGCATTTCTTTTCCATGTGTAGCTTAAAAATACTCAAATAATGTAATACTTTTGTTGCCCAGTTTCAATGCCACTCTTGAGGTAGGCATAATAAAGTATTTTTAAATACAAAAATAACAAAATTACTAGCATCCAAGCATTCTGAAAAATCCACTAGTGCCCCTATGAATTTCATTATTATCAGAAAGAAATTTTTTACCATGGGTAAAATTATGCACACAAGGGAGTTTTAGCTGGGCTGGATCAGGGGCAGAGATTTACCTATTGATGGATAGCCTTCACTCTCTGAAGTTCCTCCTTGTAACTGGACAAATGGTACCTACCATTAATTGACAATTAAAAAGCCACACTCACCAATTTGATTGGGGTTCAGAACATTCAAGGAAAAGAACTTGGGCATGACCATTACTGAGATTTAGACAAACTAGTGAATTGGAAAGGTCACAATGAAAGTCAATTTTAAAGAATAGCAGTGGCAAAAATGTGCAGAAGGAATTGGTTGTACTGGAACTGACTCAGAAATGAGAACTTCAAACAAGAGCAATGATTTTGGGTATAGAGTCAGGCTGTGGTACTGAATGTACTTTGTGTTCTTTCTTTCTAGGTTGTCTAAACACTTTGCTAAGAAGAGAGCATTGTAAGAAGAAATTAAAAAATTGCAGCACCGGAAGCTCAAGTCAATTCTATTGAAAGCTGGTCTTTTTTTTCCAGAAGGTTCTGGATGGAACAGACTGGACTCTTTCAATAAGAGTTTTAATATGCAATTTAATTTACAATGGAATGTCCTATATGACTAGAAAATGAAAGAGAAGTAAATGCTAGAGATATTTCTTAGGATTTTTGGGTGTCAAAACACTGAAATTAGGTGCTCCAGGAGCTTGGGAATCAGAGACTCTAGAAGCGGGACCTGCTCAGCACATTAGTAATGATGTTCCTGGACTGGGTAGAGGGTCTCCAGGCTTAAAGGCAAGTATGGTGAAGCAAGTACCCTTGAGGGTCTTCCCTTGGTAATTATATTTTTTACTACTTTGGTGAAGGGTCTTTCTGGAACTTTTTTGGGTGTCAGAAGGTGTTGGATGAGCAGTTCTTCGATGATGAATCTATTCTAGCATTCCAATTTCCCTAGATTTTGGAGACTGTCTTCAACAACATACCAATGGAGCCTTGGCATTTTGTCTTGGCTTTGTGTGGGCTACCAGATTTTGGTTAATTTATCAAGCTGACTCTTACAGCCACTCAGGCTGGTGCATTCAATCCAGGATCTTGGCTTCCAGCTCCCATATCAATGACTTCAGTCTTGTCCAATGTTACATTCCTCCCATCCCTTAGAACCCACTTCCATACATGCCTCTCAGATTCTGTCTATATAGACTGACAGAAACCTGCAATATTTTGGTGTTACTGTCATTTTCTCATGGCTTACACTGCAGCTCTGGGGCTGATGAGACTTAAGTCTGCTTAGAAGTCTAGAAGCAAGGAGAGGTAGTGAGGGTCTTAGGGGGACCAGCAGTCCCTTGCAAGGCAAATACCTCAATGAAAGGTCTCAGAGAGTTCTTAGACAAGGGGATCCTGACCTCAGAGATGAAGAGCATCTTCCTGCAAAGGATCCTCAGCAGAATTGGGGGCGGGGCACTCATGGTCTTCAGCTTCACTAGAATTTGTTCATGTTTCCCAATTCCAATTTTCACTTTTTCTTAAGGTCCTAACTTTAACATAAGAAACCCTTCAGGATGGTGAATTCAGTTTGCCTTGTAATTCAGTTACCAGAAAGATTTGGTTTTGTGTTTGTTTTTCAGAACTTTTGGCCCTGTGTCTATAGGAAGAAAGGTAATTTGTAATGATGTCATTCAAGCATTCTGATAGCCAGGGCTGGGAATTCAAAGCCCTGAATTCATCATTTCCCCTTTAAGTTCTTGATTTTATTTAGAAGCAACTAACCGATTCCATGCTACATCTTATTTCCACTAAAATATTTTTTGACAGGATGACTTGGTTACCCAAGCCCTGCGTTTCCTAGGTGGTTGATTCCAGATATGTGCAAGTGATAACCTAAGTCCTTCTTTTGCCACTACTTAGTACACATGCTTCAGTTGTCCTTTCAAAAACAGTATCAGGCATCTTCTCCATGTCAGAGACTCTTCTGGTTCTGGATTTATGCCATAACCAAGACAGAAACCATCCCTACTCTCATTTAGTTTGGTTCTATGGGGACAGACAGATAGATTAAAAATAAATTTTATTAAATTTTCAAGAATTTCAGTACTTTGTTGGGAAATAAAACTGGTAAAGAGACAGATACTGACAAGAAGGAACACTTTTAGGTCTGGTGGCAATAAACACAGACATTAGCTCATATTAGTGAAAGTGTTTAAGAATAAAAATAAGTATCATCAGTGCCCCTAACTTTGGAGACAAACTGAAGTACTGAATGTACTGCTATTTTTGACTTTTTCCCTAGCATGGTGAGTTGTTTGGGAAATGATTCAGTAGTTATTTGTAGTTCCTAAATTCTCAACAGCAGTTGCCTCCTGATATGTGTCACTATGTATTCTGAGTTGACATCTGCTATCTGAATCACCAAAATAGTGCCTTGTTTTAAAATTTATCCACCATTGGCTTATGTTTTATCTTACTCTAGGCCATGTTATCACTACATGTGACATCTCTGTATATGTGTTTGTGAAACTGGGATAAAGTTGGCAAAACTTGAGATGGAGGAAGCTCTCTATGAAACATGTTTTTGCACTGGTAGAACAGGAGGCATAAGCACGTTTGAAATAGAGGGAAGAAGAGAGGCGAAGAAATACTGGGGAAATAGGATCTCACAAAGCAAAGTCAGATACAAGTTGGGAAACTTAAATGCCATGCAGGCAACAGTCTTAGGAGTTCAGACAGCTATCGACTTTTCATCATAGTTTTGGGTCCCCAGCAAATAGATTAAATCCCCTTTGGAAATAAAGCCTTTGCTCAGTGGAGGAAAATCAGTTAATGTTTATGGATGATTTGGTGACAATACTCATGACATTCCATTTGAGGAACATTTCTCAAGATGGGACTTGATTTGGCAAACTTTGACACTGATGGGGACTTGAACGCTCTGACACTTTAGATATTGATGTATGAGGAAGAGAAATCATTGATGTGACTAAGTGATTGTGAAGTGTAGTATACCGGTCTCTGGAGTTTTGTGGAATTAAAAATTATGCAAACAAAGAAAATCATGGTACAGATTATCCCCTATGTTGAACAATATAATTATGCATACATATAATGTTGGCTAGCTATCAGAACAACTCCTAAAAATGCTTTGTTGATGCTTGTTTTATTTAAAAGTTCAAATAAATGTTAAGCTTTTTAATTATCCTAGCCATTCCCAATCCCTCTTCCCTCTGTGACCAAAAGTGAACTAGTCCAAGGAGAGCCTCAATAGATAACAATAGCATTTTATTTTATTTTGAATGTTTCTGTCCCTGCATTTTTAGCCCATTGCAGGCCACCTGGATCCTTGCTGCTGTTTCATAATAAGACACTCTGTTGATTGTTCAGATGTCTTTAATACAGGGCTGGTGTAGTTCAGACAAGTGAGCTGAGTCTCACCCTAACTCATCTGAACCTACAGCTGCTGTTCTCTTTATTGCAAAACACCAACCCCTGGAGAAGTGGGTAGGAGAATATTCAAGCCTGGTTACCCTAGGGTTAAATAAGCAGAGTGACAATATACAGCCTTGACATACTCCTTTTCCTATTTGGAACCAGTCTGTTGTTCATGTCCAGTTCTAAGTGTTGCTTCCTGACCTGCATATATGTTTCTCAAGAGGCAGGTCAAGTGGTCTGGTATTCCTGTCTCTTTCAGAATTTTCCACAGTTTGTTGTGATTCACACAGTCAAAGGCATTGGCATAGTCAATAAAGCAGAAATAGATATTTTTCTGGAACTCTCTTGCTTTTTTGATGATCCAGCGGATGTTGGCAATTTGATCTCTGGTTCCTCTGCCTTTTCTAGAACCAGCTTGAACATCTGGAAGTTACGGTTCATGTATTGCTGAAGCCTGGCTTGCAGAATTTTGAGCATTACTTTACTAGCATGTGAGATGAGTGCAATTGTGCAGTAGTTTGAACATTCTTTGGCATTGTCTTTCTTTGGGATTGGAATGAAAACTGACCTTTTCCAGTCTTGTGGCCACAGCTGAGTTTTCCAAATTTGCTGGCATATTGAGTGCAGTACTTTCACAGCATCTTCTTTCAGGATTTGAAATAGCTCCACTGGAATTCCATCACCTCCACTAGCTTTGTTCGTAGTGATGCTTTCTAAGGCCCACTTGACTTCACATTCCAGGATATGGAGTACATCATGAGAAACGCTGGGCTGAAAGAAGCACAAGCTGGAATCAAGGTTGCCGGGAGAAATATCAATAACCTCAGATATGCAGATGACACCACCCTTATGGCAGAAAGTGAAGAGGAACTAAAAAGCCTCTTGATGAAAGTGAAAGAGGAANAGGATATGGAGTACATCATGAGAAACGCTGGGCTGAAAGAAGCACAAGCTGGAATCAAGGTTGCCGGGA
This sequence comes from Aepyceros melampus, assembly GCA_006408695.1. Taxonomy (NCBI): domain Eukaryota; kingdom Metazoa; phylum Chordata; class Mammalia; order Artiodactyla; family Bovidae; genus Aepyceros; species Aepyceros melampus. The sequence goes on from SJXQ01012104.1 coordinate 4,630, forward strand.
GAAATATCAATAACCTCAGATATGCAGATGACACCACCCTTATGGCAGAAAGTGAAGAGGAACTAAAAAGCCTCTTGATGAAAGTGAAAGAGGAAAGGGAAAAAGTTGGCTTAAAGATCAACATTCAGAAAACAAAGATCATGGCATCTTGTCCCATCACTTCATGGGAAATAGATGGGGAAACAGTGGAAACTGTCAGACGTTATTTTTTGGGGCTCCAAAATCACTGCAGATGGTGATTAAAGCCATGAAATTAAAAGACACTTCCTCCTTGGAAGAAAAGTTATGACCAACCTAGATAGCATATTGAAAAGCAGAGACATTACTTTGCCAACAAAGGTCTGTCTAGTCAAGGCTATGGTTTTTCTAGTGGTCATGGACGGATGTGAGAGTTAGACTGTGAAGAAAGCTAATCACCAAAGAATTGATGCTTTTGAAGTGTGGTGTTGGAGAAGACTCTTGAGAGTCCCTTGGACTGCAAGGAGATCCACCAGTCCATTCTAAAGGAGATTAGCCCTAGGTGTTCTTTGGAAGGAATGATGCTAAGCTGAAACTCCAGTACTTTGGCCACCTGATGCGAAGAGTTGACTCATTGGAAAAGACCCTGATGCTGGGAGGGATTGGGGGCAGGAGGAGAAGGGGACGGCCAAGGATGAGATGGCTGGATGGCATCACCAACTTGATGGACATGAGTTTCAGTGAATTCCGAGAGTTGGTGATGGACAGGGAGGCCTGGTGTGCTGCAATTCATGGGGTCAGACTGAGCTACTGAACTGAACTCAACTGACCCTAGGGTTGGGCTTTATGTTGAAGAAAGGACACGAGTCTAGGGATTAGGCAACACAGGTGTCTACTATTTGTTCTACCTTGTCTGTCTTTGTGAAACATCAGTAGGTGTTTCCTCATCAGATGACCTCATGGGCCCCTTCAAAAGCTCATGCCCTGCAATTTCTCACTATGGTACTCAGAGGCCAAAAAATGATCTGATGGTTTTCCATCCTCCTCTCCAAAGCAGAGTATTTTGATTGTCTCACATTGGGGTCTGCTGATGAAATTGGAGGAGAACATATTACTGGGTTTTAGCTCTCTTAAATGGATGTGCTCCTTTTTATATCCTCTTCCTTTTTCATCTCTGGTGTTTCTGGTTTTCTGAGGTTTGGGGCTATATGTACATGGACAATAAAGCCTTGCATTTGTGAAGAAGCAAAACAGACCCACTGTGCTTTAGCAGACTTTATTCTCATTTGTTTCATGAGGGTTTGTAAATGTTGGGAGTTTTCTGACAGAACATACTTACGGGCACCTACTATGTGCTGGATCTGCTTTAGTTTCTAGGAATTGGAAAACATCTGCAGATAGAGAGCCATGAATATCCATATATTAAAATCATTAGACCTATATTTTCCTGTATTCTTTTGGTACTAAGAATTTGATACAAATCAGCACTGTGAATGAGCTTCTTTATATTTAGGAGAATAATTTCTCACTTCTTGGGTCTTTGCTACAAATTTTAACAATGAATAGCTGTTTGGAGAACTAAAAGTTTGGCAGCCCACCAATAAGATGTAAAATGAAAAACCAAAGACACCTCTATCACTTTGAAGTATGTGGAGCTATTTTTCAGAAGCCAGCTTCGTTGGCAGAGCAAGTCGGTTAATAACCCTGCAGCACTCCCCTTGTTGGAATAACACAAATTAGCATTTAACCCAGGAGGAAGAACACATGAAGTTATTTAACATTTACATAAAATTATGGAGTAAACTCCAAACAGGTCGCCTCTGAAATGTATAATTACACTCAGCAGTCCTGTCAGCATACATAGAAACAATTTTATTTCCAATCATCTTCTGCTTTTATTTACTCAGAAATGTATCATTAAAATTTCCACAGAACAATGAACCTTAATAGGTGCTAATGCAATTGTGAATTGTGGTAATTGTTACCTAAATTAATGTCTGTACTTTCCATTCCTTATTGCCTTATGCGTAAGGAGTGTGAAAAGATAATGTTGGAACTGACATTTGTATAAGTGGTGTAAAAGATTTATCTTATTTGATGAAAAATTTCAGGAGAACTTGCTATTTTTAAAAGTAGTTTACTTGAAAATATGTTACAGTGGCTGCAGTTACAGTTTATGTAATCTTTTATTGATGAGATTTGTGATAGACAAAGGCTGTTGATTCATTTTGGTTGTCTTGGTTCATATACAGTGTTTAAGGTACCTGGATGACAACTGTGTGCCCTGGGCCTGTGTTGCCAGGGCAGGGATATATCATCCATATCCCTATCTTTGTGGAGTCACCTTTTGTGTGGTTACCTTCACTCAATGATATAAAGTGCCCACAACTTGCTTGGTGTCATGAAGCGCATTCTAGGGACTGAATTGTGTTCCCCTCCTTCAAATGTATGTTGATGTTCTAACCCCCAGTACATCAGAGTGTGACTAGACTTGGAGTCTTTCAATAAGTAATGAAATTAAAATGAGGTCATTAGAGTGGGCCCTAATCCAATATGACTGTTGTCCTTAAAAGAGGAGATTAGACACAGACACCCGCGGAGGTGAGACCATGTGACACAGAGGGAGAAGACGGCCATCTGCAAGCCAAGAAGAGAGGCTGCAGAAGAAGCCAGCCGTGCTGACACCCTGACCGCAGATTGCTAGCCTCCAGAACTGGGAGAAAATAAATTTCTCACAATTGTTATTTAAGCTTCCTAGATGGTGTTGCCCCAGCAAATGAATCCATTCACCTAGATTGGAGTAATGAGATATAGGTCAAGTATGTTCCAGTCTAAAAAAAAAAAAAAAAGAAATATAGTTTCTGTCCCGTTTCTGTCACTCTTGAGTTGTATTCTTCCCATTTGTCAGTTCAGTTGCTCAGTCATGTCTGACTCTTTGCGACCCCATGGACCACAGCATGCCAGGCCTCCTTATCCATCACCAACTCCTGGACTTTCCCCAAACTCATGTCCATCGAGTTGGTGATGCCATCCAACCATCTCATCCTCTGTCATCCCCTTCTCTCCTGCCCTCAATCTTTCCCAGCATCAGGGTCTCTTCAAATGAGTCAGCTCTTTGCATTAGGTGGCCAAAGTATTGGAGTTTCAGCCTCAGCGTCAGTCCCTCCAATGAATACTCAGGACTGATCTCCTTTAGGATGGACTGGTTGAACCTCCTGTAGTCCAAGGGACTCTCAAGAGTCTTCTCCAACACCAGAGTTCAAAAGCATCAATTCTTCGGCACTCAGCTTTCTTTATAATCCATCTCTCACAACTATACGTGATTACTGGAAAAACCACAGCCTTGACTAGATGGACCTTTGTTGACAAAGTAATGTCTCTGCTTTTTAATATGCTGTCTAGGTTGGTCATAATTTTTCTTCCAAGGAGTATGCATCTTTTAATTTCATGGCTGCAGGGAGTCACCATCTGCAATGATTTTGGAGCCCCCCAAAATAGCCACTGTTTCCATTGTTTCCCCATATATTTGCCATGAAGTGATGGGACCAGATGCCATGATCTTCATTTTCTAAATGTTGAGCTTTAAGACAACTTTTTCACTCTCCTCTTTCACTTTTATCAAGAGGCTTTTTAGTTTTTCTTCACTTTCTGCCATAAGTGTGGTGTCATCTGCATATCTGAGGTTATTGATATTTCTCCTGGCAATCTTGATTCCAGCTTGTGCTTCCTCCAGCCCAGCATTTCTCATGATATATTTTGCATATAAGTTAAATAAGCAGAGTGACTATACAGCCTTGATGTACTCTTTTCCTGATTTGGAACCAGTCTGTTGTTCCATGTCCACTTCTAACTGTTGCTTCCTGACCTGCAAATACATTTCTCAAGAGCCAGGTCAGGTGGTCTGGTATTCCCATCATTTTGCATATAAGTTAAATAAGCAGAGTGACTATACAGCCTTGATGTACTCTTTTCCTGATTTGGAACCAGTCTGTTGTTCCATGTCCACTTCTAACTGTTGCTTCCTGACCTGCAAATACATTTCTCAAGAGCCAGGTCAGGTGGTCTGGTATTCCCATCTCTTTTAGAATTTTCCACAGTTTATTGTGATCCATACAGTCAAAGGCTTTGGCATAGTCAATAAAGCAGAAATAGATGTTTTTCTGGAACTCTCTTGCTTTTTCGGTGATCCATCAGATGTTGGCAATTTGATCTCTGATTCCTCTGTCTTTTCTAAAACCAGCTTGAACATCTGGAATTTTGCAGTTCACATATTGCTGAAGCCTGGCTCGGAGAATTTTGAGCATTACTTAACTAGTGTGTGAGATGAGTACAATTGTGCAGTAGTTTGAGCATTTTTCGGCATTGCCTTTCTTTGGGATTGGAATGAAAACTGACTTTTTCCAGTCCTGTGACCACTGCTGAGGTTTCTAAATTTGCTGGCATATTGAGTGCAGCACTTTCACAGCATCATCAATAGCTCAACTGGAATTCCATCACATCCACTAGCTTTGTTTGTAGTGATATTTCCTAAGGCCCACTTGACTTCACATTCCAGAATGTCTGGCTCTAGGTGAGTGATCACACCATTGTGATTATCTGGGTTGTGAAGATCTTTTTTTGTACAGTTCTTTGTATTCTTGCCACTTCTTCTTAATATCTTCAGCTTCTGTTAGGTCCATACCATTTCTGTCCTTTATCATACCCATCTTTGCTGGGATCTAAATTTTGTGTGTTTGTTTCTTTCACACTGCCCAGTATCGCATCCTTTTCTTCTGCAAACAGCACCTGGTATTTCCTTCATACACAGTGTGTATGAAGCTGGTCTAACACCCGAGCTCTAGATGTGGGCATGTTATGAAGGTCTGGATTTTCCGAGTGGCACTAGTGGTGAGAATCTGCCTGCTGATGCAGGAGATACAAAAGACGCAGGTTCGATCCTGAGTCAGGAAGATCCCCTGAAGTAGGAGATGGCACCCCACTCCAGTATTCTTGCCTGAAAAATTCCATGGGCAGAGGTCTTGCCAATCAGTATGATCCACATCCTATGCCTGCAATGATGGGCTCAAGTATGGACATAGGATGGAGACCTGGACAATGAGATTTGATTTCAGGACTTAATTTGTAAGTATTGAGTGATTTATGTTTGTTGAAGCTTCTGAGATATGGGAGCTTGAGTGCTCGGGGCTTGCTGTAGCTCTGGTAAGCCACCGTGAAGGGCCAGGCTGAGAAGGATGCTAACATGTAGGAAGCCAAACCACAAGACAGAGAGAGAACTAGTACTAAGGGTCTTTCATGAGCCCTGATCCAGGCTTGCTTGAAGCGAATGATTCCTGAGACACTGTCATTTTATTAATAAGCTATTAAGTCCCTCTACTCTTTCTTCCATCTTATGGCAGCCTGACTTGCATTTCAGTCTTTGTTACCAAGAGCCATGAGTAATGTCATGGCTTAATGCTTTATGTTCCTCTGCAAAAATGAGTGCACTCTTTTGATGGGAATTATTTTTTCTCCCCCCAATTTAACTGTTACACAGAACACTGATACTTCTCTGGGATGTATATGTAAGGAGGCAAGGGCAAGGGTGGGAAGTAAAATCCAACCCATTTGACATCCTGTTAATGCCCTGTCTCTGTGTAAAAACCTTTGGGTTAGGTGATCCAGATTCTTGCCAGTACTTAGATCTTATATGCTGGGGAATACCTGTAGGTCTGAATGTGTAGGAACTCTGGGGGCAGAGTGGAGAGCAGGGTCACGGGAAAATGCACTAATAGGGAAAGAAAACTCTGTCAGAGGTCACAGACAGACATTTGTCCTCCAAGGGCCATGAAGCTGCTGCATGGCCAGAGGTGAGACTGCTTGTAAAGTGCTTTACCATTGGGCAGTTGTTGAGATTTTGTTCTCCATGATTGGCAGGACTCCAGGCTGTCACATAAAAGGTGAAGAATCGACTTTAGAATGCTATGGACAGAAGGGTACTTGGTCTGAGAATTGTAAGATAATGTAAAAAGTAATATCACTGGTGCCGCCAGAGTATTCCCCGGATTGGTGAAAAGCCCACCAGGTTAAAGTGGAATGCATCATAATTAGTGATATTTTGTTATATTTGTTGTTTTTTTGTCACTAAGTTATGTCCAATTCTTTTGCAACGCCATGGACTGTAGCCCACCAGGCCCCTTTGTCAATCAGATTTTCCAGGCAAGAATACTTAAGTGGGTTGCCATTTCTTTCTCTAGGGGATCTTCCCGACCCAGGGAATGAATCCACGTCTCCTGCATTGGCAGGTGGATTCTCTACCACTGAGCCACCAGGGAAGCCCATTTTATTTTATAGAAAATGCTGTTGAGCCAAGTCTTAGATGAGCATTGCCATTTTAATAGTCTTTAAGATAGTACTTGTTAACCATATCTGAAAAAGACTTTGAGAAGCATATATACAGTTTGTGATCAGTTTTGTGGGTTCTGTCCTTTCAAAGTCCATTTCCCGTCTGGACCGCAAGAAAAGGGGTCCTATTGTAAACAGATATACTAAATCCATGTTTGCTGATTTGTTTTTTTGAGCTATTTGGATTTTCTGAACACAGATTCTTTAATTTGTAATTGACAAACACTGCTAATTCATTTCTTCAACTACTTTTAATTTTTCTTTTATCTTGGGGGTTGCTTTTCTTCACCTCTGCATGCAATGTAAAGGAGTTCTTTATTTATCCAAAAAGATTCTTTTGCGGGGGTTGGGGAAGGGACAGTACATGCTGTGTACCAGGAACTGTGGTAGAAGCTGATAATATAATAAGAGTAAAGACAGAAGGGTCAAATCCCCTTGGAACTGATGGTGGGAGAACACAGTCCTCAGGTCACATTAAATCAGCAAAATCTAATCATGTCAGTTCTATGTCTGGAGTGAGGGCACTAGCTTTGTGAGGCCCAGAGCCACCAGGGACTGGAGTTTAGAGGGGACTCTGGAATCTGAGGGTGTGTAAAGGCTGCCCTTCAGCTGTCACAGCTTTGGTAAAATGCTGAGGTTGTCACAGGGAGAGAGACAGGAGGATGGAGGATGGTTAAGAATGACCCATCCTTTTACCAAAGAACTGTACTAGTGGCAGAACTAGGTTGAGGCAAGTGAAGAAACTTGGTCTTGGGTGGAAGATTTATGAAGGTGGCAAAAGATCCCTGGGAAATCAGGATTCAACAGAAATAGGTTTAGGATAAGGGGGGAAAGTGAGCCATAGTTGGGATCTTTATTTAAATTTTGGTGTTTTCTTCATCATGGACATTTGGATACTTGGCTCATCATGCATAAATTAATATTTTTGCAACACATTTTTCAAAATTTTATTGAAGTATAGTTGACTTACAATGTTATACAGTTTCTGGTGTACAGCAAAGCAATTGAATATATATATATATATATATATAATTTTCCATTATACAGTAGGACATAGTTGTTTATCCATTCCATATGTAATAGTTTGCATCTGCTAATCCCAAACTCCCAATCCCTCCCTCCTCCATGGCAGCCACAAGTCTTTTCTCTATGTCTGTGAGTCTATTCACAGATAGAACATTCTGTAGATATGTTCATTCATGACATGTTTTAGATTCCACATATAACAGATACCTTATGGTATTTGTCTCTATCTTTTTAACTTACTTAGCTTAGTGTGATTGGAGAAGGAAATGGCAATCCACTCCAGTATTCTTGCCTGGAGAATCCCAGGGACTGAGAAGCCTAGTAGGTTACAGTCCACGGGGTCGCAAAGAGTTGGACATGACTGAGCAACTTCACCTCACCTCACCTCAGCTTAGTGTGATAATCTCTAGTTCCATTCACGTTGCTTCATATGACCTTTTTTATGGCTGAATAATATTCCATTGTATATGTATACCACATCTTGATCCTTTCATCTATCATTGGACATTTAGGTTATTTCTACATCTTGGCTATTGTAAGTAGTACTTCTGTGACTGTAGGGGTGCATGTATCTTTTCAAATTATAGTTTCATCTGGTATATGTCCAGCAGTGAGATTGCTGGATCCTATGATAACTATATTTTTGGTTTTTATAGGAACCTCTATATTGTCTTCCGTAGAGGGTATACCAATTTACCGTCCCACTAACAGTGTAAGAGGGTTTCCTTTTCTCCACACCATTTCCAATGTTTATTAGTTATAAACTTTTTAATGGTGGCTATTCTGACCCACTTGAGCTGTTACCTTATTGAAGTTTTGATCTGCATTTTTCTAAAAATGAGTAATGATGAGTCTTTTCATGTGTACATTGGCCATCTGTATGTCTGTTTGTAGAAATCTCTATTAGGTCTTCTACTTATTTTTTGATTGGGTTGTTTCTTTTTATTTTGTTACTGTTGTGTAAGTTATTTATATAGTTTGGAAATTAAGCCCTTGTTGGTTGCATCATTTGCAAATGTTTTCTCCCATTCCGTAGGTTTGCTTTTCACTTTGTTTATGGTTTCCTTTGCTGTGTAAAAGCTTATAAGTTTGATTAGGTTCCATTAGTTTATTTTTGCTTTTATTTCTGTTGCCTTGGGAGCCTGTCCTAGGAAAGCATTGGTAAAATTTATGTCAGAGAATGCTTTGTCTAAGTTCTCTTTTAGGACTTTCATGGTGTCATGTCTTATATTTAAGTTTTAAGCCATTTTGAGTTTATTTTTGTGGATGGTGTGACAGTGTGTTCTGCTTCACTGATATATGTGTGACTGTCCAAATTTTCCAAGACACTTGCTGGAGAGACTCTCTTTTTCCCATTATATATTTTTTCCTCCTTTGTGGAAGATTAATTGACCATAGCTGTGTGGGTTTCTATTCTGTTCCTTAATCCATATGTCTGTTTTTATGCCAATACCATGCTGTTTTAATTACTGTAGCTTTGTAGTATTGTCTGAAGTCTAGGTAAATTAAAATTTATATTTTAAAAAATGCTGCACTAAAATGTTACTTTCTTGATTGCTAAGATTTTGAAAGTTCCTTTAAGTTTTGTATCTGAAGTGACACAAAATTTTCACTTTTCTATCCTGGTCGTAGCCTTGTCTCACAGTGTAGTTATAAGTCACAGTACTTTATTAAGAAATGTTTGCCATATATCATTTAGTTTATATAAGATATGCATCCTTTTGATAAATATTTCAGTTCAGTTCAGTCAGTTAGTTGTGTCCAACTCTTTGCAACCCCATGGGCTGCAACACGCCAGGCCTCCCTGTCCATCACCAACTCCCGGAGTTTACCCAAACTCATGTCCATTGAGTCAGTGATGCCACTCAACCATCTCATTCTCTGTTGTCCCCTTCTACTCCCGCCTTCAATCTTTTCAAATGAGTCAGCTCTTCACATTAGGTGGCCAAAGTATTGAAGTTTCAGCTTCAACATCACTCCTTCCAATGAACACTCAGGACTAGTCTCCTTTAGGATGGACTGGTTGGACCTCCTTGCAGTCCAAGGGACTCTCAAGAGTCTTCTCCAACACCACAGTTCAAAAGAATCAATTCTTTGGCGCTCAGCTTTCTTCACAGTCCAACTCTCACATCCATACATGACTATGGGTAAAACCATAACCTTGACTAGACGGACCTTTGTTGACAAAGTAATGTCTCTGCTTTTTAATATGCTGTCTAGGTTGGTCATAACTTTCCTTCCAAGGAGCAAATATCTTTTAATTTCATGGCTGCAGTCACCATCTGCAGTGATTTTGGAGCCCCCCAATAATAAAGTCAGCCACTGTTTCCTTTGTTTCCTCATCTATTTGCCATGGACCAGATGCCATGATCTTTGTTTTCTGAATGTTGACCTTTAAGTCAACTTTTTCACTCTCCTCTTTCACTTTCATCAAGAGGCGTTTTAGTTCCTCTTCACTTTCTGCCATAAGGGTGGTGTCATCTGCATATCTGAGGTTATTGATATTTCTCCCAGTAGTCTTGATTCCAGCTTGTGCTTCTTCCAGCCCAGTGTTTCTCATGATGTACTCTGCATATAAGTTAAATAAGCAGAGTGACAATATACAGCCTTGACACTCCTTTCCTGATTTGGAACCAGTCTGTGTTCCATGTCCAGTTCTAACTGTTGCTTCCTGACCTGCATAACCATCTGCAGTGATTTTGGAGCCCCCCAATAATAAAGTCAGCCACTGTTTCCTTTGTTTCCTCATCTATTTGCCATGGACCAGATGCCATGATCTTTGTTTTCTGAATGTTGACCTTTAAGTCAACTTTTTCACTCTCCTCTTTCACTTTCATCAAGAGGCGTTTTAGTTCCTCTTCACTTTCTGCCATAAGGGTGGTGTCATCTGCATATCTGAGGTTATTGATATTTCTCCCAGTAGTCTTGATTCCAGCTTGTGCTTCTTCCAGCCCAGTGTTTCTCATGATGTACTCTGCATATAAGTTAAATAAGCAGAGTGACAATATACAGCCTTGACACTCCTTTCCTGATTTGGAACCAGTCTGTTGTTCCATGTCCAGTTCTAACTGTTGCTTCCTGACCTGCATACAGATATCTCAACTTAGCATGATATATACATATAATTGTTGGATATATATAATTAACTTGACCTCTTGGGATCCTCAAAAAGTGTAAAGTCAGCATAATTTTGAGTCAGTAGATGTGAGACACATAGAGCATACGTGTCCATGCATTGCTTTTTGACTCAACACCTCTTGTCTGGGAAATTGGCTACACTGCATGACATCTGGCTCTGAGGTTAGTAGTTATCTCAGTCTGCATTGGGTGGCCACAACGCACAGGTAAAGAAGACACTAACTGTGTTCCTGGTGGGGTGGCCTTGCCTGAACAGCACTGTGCTATTCCCATTTGCCCGTCCTCTGTGCAGGCTGTCACCCTCTGGCTTTATGTTGTTCTCATCTCCTCTCATTGTTTCAGTCCACCTCTCTGTTTCCTTCTCTCCCTAATCTACTTTTCCTCTGATCTCCTCAGTGCCAGACTTTGCTTTGGGTGCCACCCCTGACTCCTCCATACAGATAGATAATATGCCATACATCTATCTCCCTCACAATTTCTCCACCATCGGGAACAATTTCTAGAAGCTTAATTAACGTGTAATGTGTGGTCGATTTGGATGGCAAAACCCATCTTTCTTCCCTGTGACTCAAACCTCCTGGCCTTTCCTCGTGAAACACCCATGTTCCATTTGCTACCCATGCCCAGTTGCTGTTCGTTTGTGTTGACAGTTTCATTGTTTCCTGCTGACCCCTGTCCATCCACAATTACTGTGGTATGTAGCAACCTATTTATTTCAGAGTTAAATGTGTAGAATAAAATTGAAACCAAAAAGTTTCACATGCTAGGGAGAAAAATCCCAGTTTTAAAAATATAACCTATGTTCATATGTGTATAAATCCTACTGTAACTTACTTCACTAAATTAGTGAGTAGGTCTCTTAAATATGTCCAGATAACAGTTGGTAATCCTTGGCTTTTTAGATTCCCAGGCTTTTAAAATTATGCATATGAATAAACAAACATCTAATGCAAATTTTTCATACAAGTGAAAATTAATCAAAAAAGAATACACTGTAACATTACTAGATACATGCATTAAAGCTTTGACTATAAATGAAGATGATTCACTCTTTCAAAATATCCTGAATTTCAACATTAAATGAATTAACAGCTTTAGGAAACAAAAGGTTTAATCTGTTTCCATGTTGATATGTTAGTGATGGTGCCTTATATAATGTAAATATCCAGTTACAGGGGATTGGTTTTACACATTTTGATTCATTTTTATAGTGGACAACTGTTCTATTTTTACAACTGATATTGTAGAGAAGCATATTTAATTACTCAGTACCATGTCCATTAAAATAAAGCAAGTTACCTAAGAGGACAGTCTCTTTTTTGTAACTTTGTAATTTTTATATTTATGAAACTCATGTGACCAAATCATAATTTGGGAGTCAAAATAATGAAGGGAAAACAGTTAGATATGTAGTAGTATGGGGTAGAAATGAGGAGACCAAGGTCTTTCTTTTAGTCATTGCCACTTATTACAGAATAAACTTGAGCAAGACATGTACCAAGTTGATGCCTCATGCTGGGAGGTGGAAGATGGGGGCTAAAATGAATTACTTCTACCCAGTAACCACTAAAGCTGATTTAAGTCAGATCACACAGCTATACACTTATATTTAAGGAAATAATTTATCTTTGGTTGCATTTCTGTTATGAATTTAAATAACAGAGACAGCCATTTGCTTTTGAAAGTTGAATGGCCACCACAGAGATGCAGAAAGGAAAAAACAATTGTGCAGTATGCTCTATAAGAGGCCAAGAAGTTTGGTATTTTTTTTTTTTCAGATACAGATAGTTAATCCTCTGTGTAGATATGTAATCTTTAGACTAGAGATAAGCTACATGTTTTATTAATTTCCATATTCCTCTTATAGTTCTGTGGGATTCATATCTTTTGAGAGCATAAACTAGGAATAAAAATATATCTGTTTATGAAGCATGCCTTGGACAGTTTAGGTTGGTATTAATTGATATATTTTGTGAGTCAGATTGCCCAGGACTTTATGCTGAGTTTCTTCAGAGAAGTGAAGGAAGGCAAAAATCACACTTCTCTGGTGCTTTGGGATCCTTAGTAAGAATCTAAGTGAGAAGCACAAAGTATCGCTCTCATTTGGCAATTGTGGTTTTAAGGCATATTGAAGCAGACACTTGAGTGCTCCAAATGACGAGATAATCCAGATAAACTTTACGTGTCTTGCAGCTTTTGAAGTTTCTAAAGCCAAAGAGAGTGAAAGGATAAAAGACAAACCAGGTTCCTAAGTTAGTTCATATCATACACTTAGTGTGTCTGCTTCCTATGACTCCCTGCTGCCAGCAACAAATACTCCAGCCAAGTACCTCGAGGCAGGCTGTCTCCATGTGGACAGCTCCGTCACACATATGTGCTACAGATTACAAATCGAAACTATCTTCTTATGTAACTTGCTTCCTTTAATGAACATAGCACTGAGTAATTAAATATGCTGCTCTATGATATCAGTTGTAAAAGCAGAATAGTTCTCCATTATACAGATGAATCAAAATATGTTCAACCAATCCTCTACAGTTGGATATTTACATTATATGAGATGCTACCACCAGTATATCAACATGGAAACAGATTTAACCTTTTAAATTTCCTGAAGATGTACCTGGAGGAGAAACCCGAGGAGTGGTGGCTGGGCGGGCCCAGGAGGGCATAGAGGAGCTACGGTCTTGTCTTTGTTGACTGTATAGAGCTTCTCCATCTTTGGCTGCAAAGAATATAATCAATCTGATTTCGGTGTGGACCATCTGGTGATGTCCATGTGTAGAGTCTTCTCTTGTCCATGTGTAGGGCCGGCGGACTGCAGGAGAAACCCGAGGAGTGGTGGCTGGGCGGGCCCAGGAGGGCCTAGAGGAGCTATCCTACGTTGAGGGTCGGGAACAGTGGCGGTGAGGAGATACCCCTCGTCAAAGGTAAGGTGCAGTGGCTCTGCTGGAGCAGTCGTGAAGAGATACCCCACGCTCAAGGTAAGTCAAACCCAAATAAGATGGTGGGTGTTGCGGGAGGGAATCAGAGGGCAGACACACTGAAACCATACTCACAGAAAACTAGTCAATCTAATCACACTAGGACCACACCCTTGTCTGACTCAATGAAACCAAGCCATGCCTGCAGGGCAACCCAAGATGGGAGTATAGTTAAGAAAAGCAAAAGAGAACTTTCTGCCTCTATTGTTTCACTGAAGAATTGATTGAGGATTATAGCAAGCTACAGGTGATTTTAAAAGTTCAGTGAAAAAAAATTTAAACCAATAGAAAAGAGCATGGAATTGAGAAGAAGGAACAAATAGCAGCAAAACTTACTCTGAAAACTCAGACAGGAAGGAAATATGTATAATAAGGTCATTAAATTAACCGTGAATCACTTTAGTGGCCTATGAAGCAGCCTATGAAGTAACTAGTCCATTTTGTGGTCTTGCCACACGGTTTTTATAATTTGTATCATTGGCTAATTAGTTGATATTTAAAATTCTTTGATGATTTCTCTGTGGTTTCATGCTTGATTTCTTTCCTAATATTTGTAAAAGAACAGTTTTGTATGTTTTCCTTGCTGTTGGAGTTCTCTGACAGTGTGTCTGCTTTCATCATTGGTTTTGATTTCCTGTCTCATCCTGTTGTCTGCTTAGTTGTTGTCAACCCAGACTCCCGCTCCCGCCCCTGAGGCTGTAGTTTACCCATCCATCTCCCTCCCCCGTCCCCCCACTTGCTCTGGTCATAGCAGTGCTGTGGTCCACAGCGTGTGTCCCTTTAGTCGGGTTTGTGCTTTGTCTTTATGTCTCATTAAATGGTGTTTTCCCCCCATAGCAGTAAGTTGAATTGGTGTATCACTATGCAGTTACAGGAGAAGGCAATGGCAACCCACTCCAGTACTCTTGCCTGGAAAATCCCATGGACAGAGGAGCCTAGTAGGCTGCAGTCCATGGGGTCGCACAGAGTCGGACACTACTGAAGCGACTTAGCAGCATAGACTGATTGAACTCAGTGATTTCTTGGACTTACGGAGAGCAAGAGAAGGTTCATTACTTGAAAGATGAGGATTATAGGTGGTTTATTTAAAAAGTGGATCATGTTTTTGGAAAGAAGAAGTAGAAGGCAGAAATCTGCTTTCAATGATGAGGCAACAGTTCATGCTAACTGGAGGACAGTGGAGAAATAACTCTAGGAAGAATGAAGAGATGGAGCCAAAGCAAAACAACACTCAGCTACAGACGTGACAGGTGATGGAAGTAAAATCCAATGCTGTAAAGAACAATAATGCATAGGAACCTGAAATGTTAGGTCCACGAATCAAGGCAAATTGGAAGTGGTCAAACAGGTGATGGCAAGACTGAACATCAACATTTTAGGAATCAGCGAACTAAAATGGACTAGAATGGGTTAATTTAACTCAGATAACCATTATATCTACTACTGTGGGCAAGAATTTCTTAGAAGAAATGGAGTAACCCTCATAGTGAGAACTGAACCCCCCCCCCCAAATGCCCTTTTCATTATAGGGGACTGGAATGCAATAAAAGGAATTTAAGAGATACCTGGAGAACAAGAAAATTTGCCCTTGGAGTAAAAAATGAAGCAGGGAAAAGGCTAATTGAATTTTGCCAAGGGAACCCACTTGTCATAGCAAACACTTCTTCCAGCAACACAAGAGAAGACTCTATACAAGGACATCACCAGATGGTCAATACCGAAACCAGATTGATTATATTCTTGAAGCCAAAGATGGAGCAGCTCTATACATTCAGCAAAAACAAGACCGGGAGCTGACTGTTTCTCAGATCATGAACTCCTTATTGTCGAATTCAGATTTAAATTGATAAAAGTAGGAAAAACCACTAGACCATACAGGTGTGACCTAGATCAAATCCCTTATGATTATACAGTGGAAGTGATAAACAGATCCAATGGATTACATCTGATAGACAGAGTGCTTGAAGAATTATGGACAGAGGTTTGTGACATTGTACAGGAGGCAATGATCAAGACCATCTCCAAGAAAAAGAAATGCAAAAAGGCAAAAAAAAAAAAAAAAAGATCTGAGGAAGCCTTACAAATAGCTGAGAAAAGAAGAGAAGCTAAAGTAAAGGGAAAAAAGGAAAGATCTACCCATTTGAATGCAGAGTTCCTAAGAATAGCAAAGAGAGATAAGAAAGCCTTCCTCAGTGATCAGTGAAAAGAAATAGAGGAAAACAATACAATGGGAAAGACTAGAGATCTCTTCAAGAAAATCAGAGATACCAAGGGAACACTTCATGCAAAGATGGGCACAATAAAGGACAGAAATGGCATGGATCTAACAGAAGCAGAAGATATGAAGAAGAGCTAGTGAGAATACACAGAAGAACTATACAAAAAGATCTTCATGACCAAGATAACCACAATGCTGTGATCACTCACCTAGAGTCAGACAGCCTGGAATGTGAAGTCAAATGGGCCTTAAGAAGCATCACTATGAATAAAGCTAGTGGAGGTGATGGAATTACAGTTGAGCTATTTCAAATCCTAAAAGATGATGCTGTGACAGTGCTGCACTCAATATGCCAGCAAATTTGGATAACTTAGCAGGGTCCACAGGACTGGAAAACGCAGTTTTCATTCCAATCCCAAAGAAGGGCAATGCTAAAGAATGTTCATACTACCCCACAATTGCACTCATCTCACACGCTAATAAAGTAATGTTCAAAATGCTCCAAGCCAGGCTTCAAATAGCAACCCACTCCAGTACTCTTGCCTGAAAATCCTATGGATGGAGGAGCCTGGTGGGCTGGAGTCCATGGGGTCGCTAAGAGTCAGACATGACTGAGCAACTTCACTTTCACTTTTCACTTTCATACATTGGAGAAGGAAATGGCAGCCCACTCCAGTGTTCTTGCCTGGAGAATCCCAAGAACGGGGGGAGTCTGGTGAGCTGCCATCTATGGGGTCAAACAGAGTCGGACACAGCTGAAGCGACTTAGCAGCAGCAGCAGCAGGCTTCAAAAGTATGGGAACCATGAACTTCCAGATGTTTAAGCTGGATTTTAAAGGCAGAGGAACCAGAGATCAAGTTGCCGACAACCATTTGTATCATCAAAAAAGCAAGAGAGTTCTAGAAAAACATCTACTTCTGCTTTCTTGACTATGCTAATGCCTTTGACTGTGTGGATCACAATAAAATGTGGAAAATTCTGAAAGAGACAGGAATTCCAGACCACCTGACCTGTCTCTTGAGGAATCTGTATGCAGGTCAGGAAGCAACAGTTAGAACTGGACATCGAACAAAAGACTGGTTCCAAATCGAGAAAGGAGTTCATCAAGGCTCAATATTGTCACTGGCTTATTTAACTTATATGCAGAGTATGTCATGCAAAGTGCTGGACTGGATGAAACACAAACTGGATTCAAGATTTCTGGGAGTAATATCAATGATCTCAGATATGCAGATGGCACTACCCTTATGGCAGAAAGTGAAGAGGAACTAAAGAGCCTCTTGATGAAAATGAAAGAAGAGATTGACAAAATGGCTTAAAACTCAACATTCAGAAAACTCAGAACATGGAATTAGGCCCATCACTTCATGGGAAATAGATGGAGAAACAGTGGAAACAGTGACAGTCTTTATTTTGGGGTGCTCCAAAATCACTGTATATGGTGACTGCAGCCATGAAATTAAAAGATATCTACTCCTTGGAAGAAAAGCTGCGACCAACCTAGACAGTATATTAAAAACACAGGCATTACTTTGCCAACAAACATCCATCTAGTCAAAGCTATGTGTTTCTAGTAGTCATTTATGGATGTGAGAGTTGGACTATAAAGAAAGCTGAGTGCCAAAGAATTGACGCTTTTGAACTGTGGTGTTGGAGAAGACTCTTGAGAGTTCCTTGGTCTGCAAAGTGATCCAAGCAGTCAGTCAGAAAGCAAACCAGTCCTTCATTGGAAAGACTGATGTTCATGCTCAAACTCCAATACTTGGCCACCTAATGCAAAGAACTGACTTATTGGAAAAGGCCCTGATGCTGGGAAAGATTGCAGGCAGAAGCTGAAGGGAATTACAGAGGATGAGATGGTTAGATGGCATCATCGATTAGATGGACATGAGTTTGAGTAAGCTCCTGGAGTTGGTGATGGACAGAGAAGCCTGGCATGCTGCAATCCATGGGGTTGCAAAGAGTTGGACATGACTGAGCGACTGTGAGACCCTGAGAACTGAATTTTAAAGTTATATCTAACACATTTCAAATAATTGATGTTTCTCAAGGCAGTTATGTTTGGATATTTTTTTCTCCAGTAAACACGTATTATGAAGTTTTAAAAATGTGAGAAAATTTGGATATGTTTTTCAATGTTTGTGACCAAATTCAAATCTATATTGTCACTAGAAATCTTGATTCTGCCATTATTCACAGTTGACAGTCAATCAATTTTCTATAAAGGAATAAGTGTAAAAATGAATAAATGATTAAACTATTAATATTTTTAAATGGCAATGAAAACAACTAGCATATCTTTTATTTTGAGAGAATACCATTAACAAACAATTTTGTAATATACATTTTTATCACATTAATTTTAAAATGTACATTTTAAGTGTAATGTGTTAATATTAAATGTGATAATATTAAAATGATTCTCATCTTTGCACTCCATTTTCTTTTTTCTGAGGATGCCTGGAGAATCACCTTGGAAGTTTTATGTGAAGCATGATGGTCTGCACTTGGAGCTATGAGGTTATCTCCTTTCTCACCATGATTTATCATAATTATCTTTTAATTGAGTGTTTCAATAGGGTTTCACTGAATGCACAGTTCTAAAAACTTAGCTCATTAAAGACTTCATTAATTATACTCTCCTTCAAGACATTTTGGAGAACTTTCTCTTTTATTTAGACATTTTAAAACATCTGAAAAGAAATTAAAAATGAGCACAGAAAGATAGCAAACCTTAGAAGACATGTTTTCTTACTGACTATGAAAT
Source organism: Aepyceros melampus (assembly GCA_006408695.1). Lineage (NCBI taxonomy): Eukaryota > Metazoa > Chordata > Mammalia > Artiodactyla > Bovidae > Aepyceros > Aepyceros melampus. The sequence continues at coordinate 23,103 of SJXQ01012104.1, forward strand.
TATATTCATCATAAGTACTTTAGAAAGGAAAAAAATCAGAAATTTTTATAAGACCTGGAGTTTTTTCTCTCTTAGGGCTTCTATGTTGAGAAGGGACTCCTATTTACTTTTTTCTTTTAAAAAAATACTTTGTATTTGAAAAGAATATGCTATGATTTAAAGAACATTGTTTATGAAGACTCAGAAAACTAGTGTACATGTGAAGCCTGTGAGTTTACTAGTTTGTGAATCCTGGGGGATTATGCAGGTCTTTCAGTGCTGTTTCTTCCTGTATAAAAGGTAGAAGTAAATGAAATAAATCCACCTTATTTCTTATTCTGAATTCTGTATTTCTCATTTCTTATTTCTCTGTCTGAAATAAGAGATCTGCCTTTGAGCACAGAAAATTTTATATTTCAGTTGTTTCAAAAGTTTAGGGGAAAATATCCTTGGTATTCTAATATGACAAGTTGACAAAGGAAACAAAAAAAGACAAGAGTTCATTGTTTAAACGTGAAAAATATAACAATCTATTTGAAAAAAAGTTGTACATTAAAGAATAATTCAAGATGATATAAAATATCAAATTTATTAATATATTTACCTCAACGGATAAGAAAAATATTATACATACATGATTGCTTCAATAGATGACAAAAGGAATATATTCTTATTTAATTAAGAGACCAAATATTTATTCTAAAAACCATATTTTCTTTATGTATTTTTTTAACACAAAACATGCCAATGAAAATCATAATTAAGGCAGACATGAATTCTATAAGCATTATACTTAAATAATTTTAAAATAATTTATTAAACTGAAAAAAGTAATTATAATATTGTTCATATACCTATTACTAATAAAAATTGCATTTACTAAAATTAGTGCAGTTTGCAGAATGACTATACAGAAATTTAAGTTAAATATATTCACTATTTATCTTCACTAACCTGATATATATATATATATAAAATGAAAAAATTTTATAAATTGTTTTAATAGTTTTATTCTTTTTATTAGATTTCTTTCCTTCAATTAAAAATGAGCAAACCCATAGCCATAGTAAGGTAATTGTTTGCATAGTAGTATAAAGAAAATGAATACAGGAAGAAACATATTATGATTTGGAATTAGAAAAATAAAAGAACTTATGAGGATTTTCCCAAGATGGAACATTTGCACATGTTTGCTAAGTTGCTTAAACATGTCCAGTTCTTTATGAACCCATAGACTGTAGCCAACCACGTTCCTCTCTCCATGAGATTCTTCAGTCATGAATGCTGTAGCGTGTTGCCCTCTTCCAGGGGATCCTCCCAGCCCACGGATCAAACCAGCATATCTTACAACTCATGCATTGGCAGGAGTGTTCTTTACCGTTAGAGCCTCCTGGGAAGTCCCGAGATTCAGTTTGGTTCAGTCGCTCAGTCGTTTCTGACTCTTTGCAACCCCATGAACTGCAGCACTCCAGGCCTCCCTGTCCACCACCAACTCCCAGACTTCACTCAGACTCACATTCATCGACTCAGTGATGCCATCCAGCCATCTCATCCTCTTGTGTCCCCTTCTCCTTCTGCCCCCAATCCCTCCCAGCATCAGAGTCTTTTCCAATGAGTCAACTCTTTGCGTGAGGTGGCCAAAGTACTGGAGTTTCAGCTTTAGCATCATTCTTTCCAAAGAAATCCCAGGGCTGATCTCCTTCAGAATGGACTGGTTGGATCTCCTTGCAGTCCCAGGGACTCTCAAGAGTCTTCTCCTACACCACAGTTCAAAAGCATAAATTCTTTGGTGCTCAATTTTCTTTACAGTCCGACTCTCACATCCATACATGACCACTGGAAAAACCATAACCTTGGCTAGATGGACCTTTGTTGGCAAAGTAATGTTCTGCTTTTTAATATGCTGTCTACCATGGTCATAACTTTCCTTCCAAGAAATAAGCGTCTTTTAATTTCATGGCTGCAGTCACCATCTGCAGTGATTTTGGAGCCCCCCAAAATAAAACTCTTGACACTGCTTCCACTGTTTCTCCATCTATTTCCCAGGAAGTGATGGGACCGGATGCCATGATCTTCATTTTCTGAATGTCGAGCTTTAAGCCAACTTTTTCACTCTCCTCTTTCACTTTCAACAAGAGGCTTTTGAGTTCCTCTTCACTTTCTGCCATAAGGGTGGTGTCATCTGCATATCTGAGGTTATTGACATTTCTCCTGGCAATCTTGATTCCAGCTGTGCTTCCTCCAGTCCAGTGTTTCTCATGATGTGTTTCTGCATATAAGTTAAATAAGCAGGGTGAGAATATACAGCCTTGACATACTCCTTCTCCTATTTGGAACCAGTCTGTAGTTCCATGTCCAGTTCTAACTGTTGCTTCTTGAACTGCTTATACGTTTCTCAAGATGCAGGTCAGGTGGTCTAGTATTCCCATCTCTTTCTGAATTTTCCACAGTCAAAGTCTTTGGCATATTCAACAAAGCAGAAATATATGCCTTTCTGGAAAACTCTTGCTTTTTCCATGGTCCAGCGGATGTTGGCAATTTGATCTCTTGTTCCTCTGCCTTTTCTAAAACCAGCTTGAACATCAGGGAGTTCACAGTTCACGTATTGCTGAAGCCTGGCTTAGAGAATTTTGAGCATTACTTTACTAGCATATAAGATGAGTGCAATTGTGCGGTAGTTTGAGCATTCTTTGACATTTCCTTTCTTTGGAATTGGGATGAAAACTGACCTTTTCCAGTCCTGTGGCCACTGCTGAGTTTTCCAGATTAGCTGGCATATTGAGTGCAGCACTCTCACAGCATCATCTTTCAGGATTTGAAATAGCTCCACTGGAATTCCATCACCTCCACTAGCTTTGTTGATAGTGATACTTTCTAAGGCCCACTTGACTTCACATTCCAAGATGTCTGCTCTAGGTGAGTGCTCACACCATCGTGATTATATGAGTAATGAAGATCTTCTTTGTCTAGTTCTTTTGTGTATTCTTGCCACCTCTTCTTAATATCTTCTGCTCTTGTTAGGGCCATATCACTTCTGTCCTTTATCAAGCCCATCTTTGCATGAAATGTTCCCTTGGTATCTCCAATTTTCTTGAAGAGATCTCTAGTCTTTCCCATTCTGTTGTTCTTCATTTCATTGCATTGATCACTGAGGAAGGCTTTCTTTTCTTTCCTTGCTATTCTTTGGAACTCTGCATTCAGGTGCTTATATCTTTCCTTTTCTCCTTTTTTTCACTTTTTTTCTTTTCACAGCTATTTGTAAGGCCTCCTCAGACAGCCATTTTGCATTTTTTCATTTCTTTTCCATGGGAATGGTCTTGATCCCTGTCTCCTGTACAATGTTACAAACCTCCGTCTATAGTTCATCAAGCACTCTATCAGATCTAGTCCCTTAAATCTGTTTCTCACTTCCACTGTATAATCATATTTGATTTTATTTAGGTCATTTCTGAACTGTCTGATGGTTTTCCCTACTTTCTTCAATTTAAGTCTGAATTTGGGAATACGGAGTTCATGATCTGAGCCACAGTCAGCTCTGTGTCTTGTTTTTGCTGACTGTATAGAGCTTCTCCATCTTTGGCTGCAAAGAATATAATCAATCTGATTTCGGTGTTGACCATCTGGTGATGTCCATGTGTAGTCTTCTCTTGTGTTGCTGGAAGAGGGTGTTTCCTATCAGCGCTTTCTCTTGGCAAAACTGTATTAGCCTTTGCCCTGCTTCATTCTGTGCTCCAAGGCAAAATCTGCGTGTCACTCCAGGTGTTTCTTGACTTCCTACTTTTGAATTCCAGTCCCCTATAATGAAAAGGACATCCTTTTTGGGTATTAGTTCTAAAAGTTCTTGTAGGTCTTCATAGAACTGTTCACCTTCAGCTTCTTCAGTGTTACTGGTTGGGGCATAGGCTTGGATCACTCTGATATTGAATGGTTTCCTTGGAAACATAGGTCATTCTGTTGTTTTTGTGATTGCATCCAAGTACTATATTTCAGACTGTTTTGTTGACCATGATGGCTACTCCATTTCTTCTAAGAGATTCCTGCTCACAGTAGTAGATATAATGGTCATCTGAGTTAAATTCACCCATTCCAGTCCATTTTAGTTCGCCGATGCCCAGAATGTTGACGTTCACTCTTGCTATCTCCTGTTTGACCACTTCCAATTTTCTTTGATTCATGGACCTAACATTCCAGGTTCCTATGCAATATTGCTCTTAACAGTTAGAACTGGACATGGAACAACAGACTGGTTCCAAATAGGAAAAGGAGTATGTCAAGGCTGTATATTGTCACCCTGGTTATTTAACTTATATGCAGAGTACATCATGAGAAATGCTGGACTGGAAGAAGCACAAGCTGGAATCAAGATTGCCGGGAGAAATATCAATAACCTCAGATGTACAGATGTCACCGCCCTTATGGCAGAAAGTGAAGATGAACTAAAAAGCTTCTTGATGAAAGTGAAAGAGGAGAGTGAAAAAGTTGGTTTAAAGCTCAACATTCAGAAAACGAAGATCATGGCATCTGGCCCCACCACTTCACGGGAAAGAGATGGGGAAACAGTAGAAGCAGTGTCACACTTTATTTTGGGGAGCTCCAAAATCACTGCAGATGGTGACTGCAGCCATGAAATTAAAAGGCACTTACTCCTTGGAAGAAAAGTTATGACCAACCTAGATAGCATATTCAAAAGCAGAGACATTGCCAACAAATGTCCGTTTAGTCAAGGCTATGGTTTTTCCAGTGGTCATGTATGGATGTGAGAGTTGGACTGTGAAGAAGGCTGAGCACCAAAGAATTGATGCTTTTGAACTGTGGTGTTGGAAAAGACTCTTGAGAGTCCCGTGGACTGCAAGGAGATCCAACCAGTCCATTCTGAAGGAGATCAGCCCTGAGATTTCTTTGGAAGGAATGATGGTAAAGCTGAAGCTCCAGTACTTTGGCCACCTCATGCAAGAGTTGATTCATTGGAAAAGACCCTGATGCTGGGAGGGATTGAGGGTAGGAGGAGAAGGGGACGACCGAGGATGAGATGGCTGGATGGCATCATGGACTCAGTGGACCTGAGTCTGAGTGAACTCCGGGAGATGGTGATGAATAGGGAGGCCTGGCGTGCTGCGAGTCATAGGGTCGCAAAGAGTTGGACACGACTGAGCAACGGAACTGAAGTGAACAGCCTCAGACCTTGCTTCTATCACCAGTCACATCCAGAACAGGGTGTCGTTTTTGCTTTGGCTCCATCCCTTCATTCTTTTTGGAGTTACTTCTCCACTGATCTCCAGTAGCATATTGGGCACCTACCAATCTGGGTGTTCCTCTTTCAGTATCATATCATTTTGCCTTTTCATACTTTTCATGGGGTTCTCAAGGCAAGAATACTAAACTGGTTTGCCATTCCCATCTCCAGTGGACCACATTCTATCAGACCTCTCCACCGTGACTTGTCCTTCCTAGGTGGCCCCACGTGGCATGGTTTAGTTTCAATGAGTTAGACAAGGCTGTGGTCTGTGTGATCAGATTGGCTAGTTTTCTGTGGTAATGGTTTTAGTGTGTCTGCCCTCTGATGCCTTCTCTCAACACCTACCATCTTACTTGGGTTTCTCTTACTTTGAACGTGGGGTATCTCTTCAGGGCTGCTCCAGCAAAGCACAGCCACTGCTCCTTATCTTGGACAAGTCGCCCCTCCTGACCTTGAACGTGGAGTAGCTATCTCGGCCCTCCCACACCCATGCAGCCACCGCTCCGTAAACGTGGGCTTGCTCTTCCCCCTCGCTGCCTTTAACCTGCATCGTAGGGTAGCTCCTCTTGGCTGCTGCCCCTTAGGTCGGATGGTGCTCCTGCCTCTATAAGAATGCTAAGGCATAAAAGTATGTGCTTATAGGAGCTGATTGTTCAATAATTTGCTTTTGGAATTTGCCTGAGGAATAACCATACTTGTTTTAAACAGTATCAAAAATATAAAAATGAAGTCATTACTTGACAGTGAGATAGTTTTGCTTGATGAATTTATTTTTCCTGCTCTTGTCTTCTCTTTTGATGTATTCTTTCAGAGGCTTGCCAACTGAGCCTTGACATTCCACAGAGTTCCTTAGATTGTTTTTAAAATTGTTTGGATTCGAGAGCAAAACCATCTTTAACATAATCTGAAAGTTTTTCTTTTAAAGTTTTAACACTTCTGACAATATTACCTTCTTCTTTAATAGTTAAAACTTGCCTATTCTCTGAGACTTTTCTATGTAACTTATCTTATCCTAATAGATGAGGAAACAGTGGAAACAGTGTCAGAGTTTATTTCTTTGGGCTCCAAAGTCATTGCAGATGGTGATTTTAGCCATAAAATTAAACGACACTTACTCCTTGGAAGTAAAGTTATGACCAACCTAGATAGCACATTCAAAAGCAGAGACATTACTTTGCTAACAAAGGTCCATCTAGTCAAGGCTATGGTTTTTCCTGTGGCCATGTATGGACGTGAGAGTTGGACTGTGAAGAAAGTTGAGTGCTGAAGAATTGATGCTTTTGAGCTGTGGTGTTGGAGAAGACTAGAGAATCACTTGGACTGCAAGGAGATCCATTCTAAAGGATATCAGTCCTGGGTGTTCACTGGAAGGAATGATGCTAAAGCTGAAACTCCAATACTTTGGCCACCTCATGTGAAGAGTTGATTCATTGGAAAAGACTCTGATGCTGGAAAGGGATTGGGGGCAGGAGGAGAAGGGGACGACCGAGGATGAGATGGCTGGATGGCATCACAGACTCAATGGACATGAGTCTGGGTGAACTCCAGGAGTTGGTGGTGGACAGGGAGGCCTGGCGTGCTGCGATTCATGGGGTTGCAAAGAGTCGGACACGACTGAGCGACTGAACTGAACTGAACTGAATATGAGAAAGATAATAGATGGGGAAAAGATGATGAAACAAGTTAGGTATAGACAGTATTGAAAATCCCTGTGTATGAGTGTGTGATTACATTAAATAAGAGAGACTTTAAAGCAGTGAGTGGTTATATCAAATTTACTCTCTCTCTGTCTCTCTATTTTTTAAGAAAGATAATAGATGGGGAAAAGATGATGAAACAAGTTAGGTATAGACAGTATTGAAAATCCCTGTGTATGAGTGTGTGATTACATTAAATAAGAGAGACTTTAAAGCAGTGAGATGTTATATCAAATTTACTCTCTCTCTGTCTCTCTATTTTTTTTTTTACTCACTCACTGCATTTGCAATAAGTAAATGGAAGAAGAAAAATTAAAAAGGATTAGGAAAGATTAAAAGTCAGTAAACCAAAATGAAAGAAACTTGTTAAGTGAGTATTAGGTAGTTAGAATAAGAAAAAGGAATCCAAAATGGAGGTGGCTAAGAGACAAAGAAAGGAAAAGCCATGAAAATGTGACAAAGGAAGGTCTGAGGACCAGAGTGAGGACCTCAGGTAAGACAAACAGCCCTCCTGGCTAGCCCAGTTTCCATAAGGCAGGCAAACTTGTGGGGAGGAGACAAATGTGTAAAAGGAGGAATCCTAGAAGGATTGAGGGGAGAAGGCAACGACAACCCACTCAAATACTCTTGCCAGGAAAATCGCATGGGTGGAAGAGCCTGGTAGGCTGCAGTCCATGGGGTTGCTAAGAGTCGGATACAACTTAGTGACTTCACTTTCAATTTTCATTTCATGAATTGGAAAAGGAAATGGCAAACCACTCCAGTGTTCTTGCTTGGAGAATCCCAGGGATGGAGCAGCCTGGTGGGCTGCCATATATGGTGTCGCACAGAGTCAGACAAGACTGAAGTGACTTAGCAGCAGCAGAAGAAGGATTGAGGCCTCCCTTCTCTTTGTCTTTTGGGTCTGGCTCAAGGGTGTACTATCCTTTGTTTTTTCTAATACAACTGAGCTGTAACACCGATTCATCCATCACTTCAAATTTTTACTGGGGCAAATTACACACCCCCTGACAGTGAAAGATGATGCTCGTTTGTTCAGGAATGGAGAGAAATAAAGTGAATAGATTTCAAAAATGATAAGAGCTTAAAATTCAGAAGACTTGGCACATGATTAAATGGAGGTGGGCATTCCATCTTAACTAACTGGGTAGCGGATTATGTTGCAAATCAGCAATTTCAGTTTCTTACCAACCTAATCTCCCAATTCCATATGAATGCTGCTTTCACATAGCTTTCACAAACTTGGAATACATCAATTGCAATGAAGATATGTATACTCACCCCCACGCACAAGCTAAACAACCCCCACCCCCCCAAAAAAAAAAAGAGAGCAAGAAAGAGAAAACACCAAATATAACTTTCATAGCATGGGGCAGAGGGATTGGTATGCTCTGTAGAATGGGCATGCTCAGAATCATAGAGTGATCATTTCTGAACCTTAAATATCAGTTCAGTTCAGTTCAGTAACTCAGTCGTGTCCAATTCTTTGCGACCCCATGAATCAGAGTAGGCAGGCCTCCCTGTCCATCACCAACTCCCGGAGTTCACTCGGACTCACGTCCATTGAGTCCATGATGCCATCCAGCAATCTCATCCTCAGTCATCCACTTCTTCTCCGGCCCCCAATCCCTTCCAGCATCAGGGTCTTTTCCAATGAGTCAACTCTTCCCATGAGGTGGCCAAAGTACTGGAGCTTCAGTTTCAGCATCATTCCTTCCAAAGAAATCCCAGGGTTGATCTCCTTCAGAATGGACTGGTTGGATCTCCTTGCAGTCCAAGGGACTCTCAAGAGTCTTCTCCAACACCACAGTTCAAAAGCATCAATTCTTCTGCGCTCAGCCTTCTTCACAGTCCAACTCTCACATCCATACATGACCACAGGAAAAACCATAGCCTTGACTAGACGGACCTTAGTCGGCAAAGTAATGTCTCTGCTTTTGAATATACTATCTAGGTTGGTCATAACTTTTCTTCCAAGGAGTAAGCGCCTTTTAATTTCATGGCTGCAGTCACCATCTGCAGTGATTTTGGAGCCCAAAAAAACAAAGTCTGACACTGTTTCTACTGTTTCCCCATCTATTTCCCATGAAGTGATGGGGCCAGATGCCATGATCTTCGTTTTCTGAATGTTGAGCTTCAAGCCAACTTTTTCACTCTTCTCTCTCACTTTCAATAAGAGGCTTTTTAGCTCCTCTTCACTTTCTGCCATAAGGGTGGTGTCATCTGCATATCTGAGATTATTGATATTTCTCCCAGCAATCTTGATTCCAGCTTGTGTTTCTTCCAGTCCAGCGTTTCTCATGATGTACTCTGCATAGAAGTTAAATAAGCAGGGTGACAATATACAGCCTTGACGTACTCCTTTTCCTATTTGGAACCAGTCTGTTGTTCCATGTCCAGTTCTAACTGTTGCCTCCTGACCTGCATACAGATTTCTCAAGAGGCAGGTCAGGTGGTCTGGTATTCCCATCTCTTTCAGAATTTTCCACAGTTTACTGTGATCCACACAGTCAAAGGCTTTGGCATAGTCAGTAAAGCAGAAATAGATGTTTTTCTGGAACTCTCTTGCTTTTTCCATGATCCAGCGGATGTTGGCAATTTGATCTCTGGTTCCTCTGCGTTTTCTAAAACCAGCGACCACACAATAAATGATTGATAGATGTCAGCTCTAAGGACGGGTATTAAGGCTTGCGGCTGGTCTGTCAAGGCCCCCACCCCTTTATCCCACTTCTTAACTGACTTTCTTCCTAAGGCCCCCCTTGTTAGCAACCAGGCACCAGTCTTCCTACTTCTTGTCTGAGACCGGAGTTCTTGATTTAATGAAAGTCGTCAGATTTTGCCTGTTTCAACACTAAGCTGCCAGATCACCCAGACATTTTGCACTGGTCTTCACCAGCCAAGAAGAAGGATAATTATGTAGGCTAAGTTTGTCGTTCAATCTACCCAATAAGCTCCCCAAACATGGTTTAGTATTAGCCTATGACTGGAAAAAGACAGCTTCTTTTCCCTTCTTTCTGAATGTGTGAACGAAGCCAAAGTTTATTTAACATCACTTTTGAATGTAACATTATCTAAATGCAGTTAAAGAATCACTAGTTCCACAAGAGGTTAGTGCATAAGAGATAACACAGGGAAAAATGAAAATGAAAACAAAACAAATTTCCAGGTCAAAACAGTTTGAGAAATGTTGGATTAAACCAAACAAGATAATTCTATTTATCATGGGAGTTCTCAGACTTTTCTACATCCCTATGTAGATATGCAGGACTGTATTATGGAATATTGTATTTTCCAAATTAATCTGGGAGAACTTTTAAATAAGAATTCTTTTTTTAATGAGAAAGATTTTTGTATTAATATTATTTTGAAGTTCTACTCTACTAACTTTTGGTAAAATTTTTAAATATATTTGATAAACTCTGTACAAAACATTTTGAGATGACATGGAAAGGGGCAAAATATGATGAAAATAAGTTTCTGTGTAAGTTATTGTTAATAACAGAGTTTGTGATAGGAAAAGTCTAAAAGTAGTGATCCCAGTGAAAACCAGCTGAGAGGTTTCCTGAATCGTGTGTGTGTGTGTGTGTGTGTGTGTGTGTACACAAGTGTGTCTGTGTTTTAAAACAGAAATATAAGACGTTTTAATTTTCCACATTATTTATTGTTTCAGTCCATGGTCTTAGAGGAGCATGAAGCATGGTATTAAGAATTGTTCTTGAGAAATGACCACCTGGAGGTAAGGAAAGGCAGAAGGAACAGGTATAATTAAATAAACGAGTTTAATGGGGAGACCAGAGTAATCATTTCTCATTAGACAAAGTGGTTTTTCACAGCTCTGGCAGGAAAACAGCTATAGTAGGGTTTCAGGGCACTTCACTTAAAACATTTTTTTAACCTTTCAAAAAGTTTGAAACAGTTTTAGTTTTACAGAAAAGCTGTGGAAGTGGTACAAGAGTCCCCATGTGCCCCAAGCCCAGCTTCCACTATCACCATCATCTTGCACTACTGTGACACACTTTTCACAGCTAATGAACAAGCATTGATACCTTGTTATTCATCAGAGTCCCTAGTGTACTCAAATTCCCTTCCTTTCTATTTAAAACCCTTTTCCTTTCCCAGGACACCACATATATTTACTTACAGGTTTCTTTGGGCTCTTCTTGGTCGTGACAGTTCCTCAGACTTTGTGTCTGATGACTGACTCTGGCAGCTTTGAGGAGTATACTCAGGCATTCTGTAGACTATTCCTCGGTGGGGATTGGTGTGATGTTTTTCTCATGAGTAGCTGGGGGTTATGGGTGTGGGGGAGGGAAACCGCACAGATAAATATATTCTCATCACATCATATTTTCAAAGCTGTCAAAGAGATGGTGGCGAAGACTGTGTGTTCACCAACGCCTGTTTCTACTTTTACCTAAGGATATAGCTAGCCTACATTTTGTAGTCTCCTTTGCAGTTAGTGAGGCCATTAACCTGAGTTCTAGCTCACAAAATCCCTATTCTGTAACCACAACAAACCTCCCTTGGATTTTCCATATTATTTCCTCATTCCTCACGTGCTGGCCTAATGCAAAGACTTGAGTGGAGTAGTCTGAGACCCTGGAAAGTGGCAAAACAACAAGAAGGAAGGATTCTGGGGCTCTGAGTAACCCTGCAGAACACAAACCCAAGTGGCCTCCAGTACACTGAGATGGGAAGAAAAAGTTAACCTTGTCAAGCCATTCAGGTTTGGGGCTTATAAGGAATAGAAGTTAACCCTTCCTGAATGAGATGGAGACAATCAAGATAAACTCTCTGCTGATCACAAGACTGAGAAGAATCCATTTTTGAGTAAAGCCCTTTTCCCTTTGTCAGTCTGGCCAGACAGGGTGTTTTCATAAAGATCCAATTTTATGAGCACCCATTCCTTTTAACAACAAGTGCTCCAAGTCTGGAGGACTCCCTAAAACATCAGATCTTTGAAGCCAATCTAACTGAATGCAGACATCGGGCAGAGAAGGGGGTCTTTCCTGAGGGTGTCCCTCCTGGCACACCCCAACTCCTACTGCCACACAGAGCCTGGGGACCTTTTGTGTCAAGGGAGGAAGCAGGAAAGAGATTTAGGGGGATATGTGTAAATGGATTCTTGGGTTAAAATAGACAAATCTGGTAATGAAGTCTCTGTGACTATGTTTCCCACACGGTGGAGAGTTCACACCGGGTCTGCTGTTGTCTCCGGAGTTCATTGTCTGGAAGGCTCCATCAGGAACTGCCCATGGACAGTCTTGTTACCTCAGCGTGGTTGAATAGAAATGGCTAAATGCCAGTGTCACCTGAAGGATGGGAAACTGAAACATCCATTCATTCCTACCTAGATCTCCAAAGCTGAGTGATATAAAGAATCACCTGGGGAGAACTTAAAAATCTAGAATTTAGGGCTCTGCTTTCAAATATTCTGACTCATGAGGTCTGGAGTCAGGCCTGGGAATCTACACTTTAAAAACACTACAAGCTCTAGTGATCAGCCAAGTTTGAAAGTGTCTGGTCACAACCATTTCCAGCAATCTACACTAATTTATTTCACTGCATCAATTGCTTAAAATCAGCGTGTACACCTGCACACACACAGACTCATCCACACACACACACACAAGTGTGTACACACCATCGACCCATGCAAACTAAAAAACCTCCATTCACGCCCCTATCAATTAATCGATCTTCTTTCTGAGACAAGAGCCTATTATTTGAGCTCCATCTCGAATTTATAGTCCATCTTTTCACTCCTGACTCCTTCAATGACCATCAGACTGTTGCGGAGAAAAAGTCTCTCAATGTTTAGGATCCACAGCAGTATCTCCTGCCTGTAATTCTCTCTCCTTCAATTAAAGGGCTCTGCCTGCAATGATACCTTTTTGTTTATTAAAGTAACAGTTCTGGGAATTCCATGACAGTCCAGTGGTTAGGACTCCATGCTTTTACTGCAGCAGGCGCTGGTTCAATCCCTGGTCGGACAACAAAGATTCTGCAACTTTGAGGCCAAAAATGAAAACAATTTTTTAAAATTTTGTAAAAGCACAATTCTTAGGTATGCTATTGGGAAATTAATAGATTTCCAGTACACCCCATACAGTGACTAATTGTATGTTATACATTTTCATTTGGTCTTTCCCAATTTCTCCCACCTAGTCTATGGGTCCTGTGAATTCTGTGTCAGACCTCTAATGCATTATGTCTGCAACCTTCCTCCAACTACCAGTAAAATCAATCTAATAATTAAACCAGAAAAGGAATTCAGAAAGTTGAGGAACAATTTTCTTAGGGAGGCTGTGTGGCTGTGCAACTCTGCCTTATTTCCTTTTCCCTTGTTGAAAAAATCATCTCCTTAGTCATCGGTTCAAACTGATTCCTGGGATGAAGGCCAACTTTGGTAGCTTTTCTCTTCAGAGATCATCACCTCCAGCCTGGCAGTCACATCTCCAAGTCCTCTCAGTAGCCTGGAAGAACCTGGAACCCACCCGGAGAGGTGGGGATTCTTTTACAGTCTTCAGATCCATTTTATTAACACATTTAATGGTTTTCTAGTATGGACATCATGTGAGTTGACTGAAAAGTAAAGTGCCCTTTCTCACTTCTTAAATTTGACATGAGACTGAGGGGGTGGTGATGAATGAATTAATAAAAATATCTAAATTTGGTGTTTCTTTTTTGTTTTCAAGTAGCTACTATACATGATGATCAAACTCTTATTGAGTCACCAGAAGTTCCACCAGAATGTTTACCATTCCAAATCAATCCATTCACCACATCCTCCACCCCACCCCAACACACACACACGAATGTACTCATATTACCACTTACAATTTTTTTAAAATAATCAGATTCACATGCATTTGGAAAAATTCACAGAGCGATCCCGTGTACCCTTCATGCAGTTTGCCTCAGTGTCTTCATTTTATGTAACTCGATTTCAGTATTAAAACCAGGAAACTGCATTTGCACAATGTTATTATGCACACTTAAAAAAAAATTCTGCTTCTCTAGGCAAAGTCTCCTTCTCAGAAGCCACTGACTTTCACCAAATCAACATCAAGTCACACCAGCCCTCCTGTGTGAGCCCAGGTTAGTGGATTCAGTCAGATGTTTTGGTTTGTCTTTGAGTTGAATTATTTAAAATTTTAGTTTGTCTTTGAGTTGCATTATGTAAAATTTGGTTCCACAAATTTTACAGATCAGCGATTTGGATATGGTTTGGGGGGACAGTTTATCACTGCCCATCTGGATCACTCCTTCTCAGCTGTGGGGGCTCAGACCTGGCTGTACTTGGCTCAGGCGAGGGCAGCATGAGGGTGGGGTGTGGGGTCTTCTGAAAGCTCCCTTGGCCCCATGCAAGTTCACTGCCTCAGCCAAGAAGACTCAGAGAACTGGGAGCTGGACCCCTGAGCGTCTCAGGCACAGCTCCCTCTGTGATGTGCTCTCTCTGCAGGTTGCCTCCGTCATGGCTGCTTCAGGGAGGGTATACTTCTGACCTATCAGCTCAGAGCTCCCGACACATGTGGGAGAGACTGAGAGAAAAAGAGACACTACAAGCTCTTTATGGCCCAGCCTCAGAAGGCACGTAGCCTCAAGTCCACAATATTTTATTTATCGGGGTGGTTACCAAAAGGCACAGTTTCAAAGAGAGTGGATTTAAACCCCACCTTTTGTGGAAAAGTTGCAAAGTCTGGGAAGAGTGTGTGAGACAAGAAATATTGCTGTGAGAGACTAGGAAGATAAACCAGTGGAAAAAAACTGAAGGAATGGTTCTCTTTTTTTCAAAGTTGCTAAAATACATCATGATCAAAATTTTATTAAGTAGCTCTTTAAAATTCTGTAGAATATTTGCCCCCTTACCTTAGCACACCACCACAGCCACACACACACACTCGTGAAGTCACACATCAGCACATGTGTACAGGCAGACAGAGTTCGATGATTTCAGAGCAGATGGAGACCAGGAAGCCACGGCAGTGAGTGTGCTCAGTCCAGACAAATGATATTTATATACACATCCAAATTTGAAGAGAAAATTCATTTCTTTAAGTTTCAAACACTGCGATAGATATAAAGCAAAAATAAAAACTTTGATCACCTAGAGGGTTGAGATGGGGGAGGTGGGAGGGAGGAGACGTGTCTCCTTACAGCTGACTCATGCTGTTGTACAACAGAAACAAACACAATATTGTAAAGCAATTATACCACAATTAAAAATAAATTAAAAAAGTAAAAACTTGTCTCAAAGTTCTAAAATAATACATGCATATGTACACCTATGCACACATAGACATCACTCTTTTCTTTATAAATTACTGTATTTTTATCTCTGTTCTCAGCCAAAGCATCCTCTCAGAACTCAAAGTTGAGTAACTGACTGTCCGTGAATCCAGCATCGAGACACTATCATCCCCTGATGGAAGCCCAGACTGGTTGGTTCAGCCAAATTGTTTTTAGTTTGTCTATGAATGGGATTGTGGATCCCAAGAGGAGGAACTGAAATCATCAAACTAATTTCACATCATGTACTAAGAAGAACACAGCACCACATGAAGGAGCTGGGTGATTAGTTTACCAAGCCGTCCGGCCCTATGTAAATGACCTGTGATAAATGGCTGGTCAGCCAAAGGAGCAGAAATCATACAGTATTTCCGCAGTTTGAAGTGAAATGCCATTTGTGTTTATCATTGTTCTAAAACAGCACAGTAGATTGCGTGGGACAAAACTTTCTGCAATCACAGAAGTGACTTTTTAGTTAAAAAACAAATCCCAGTATAAGATTTTATCAGACATTCTTTACTTGGACTACTGATGGTGGCTTACAGATGGCCTTAGTGTGCTGGCAGCCACGCAATTCATACAGTATGTACAAGCTTTCTGAATGTGGAAATACTTAAACAAGGTCAAGTTCTTTTGCCTTTTATTTAGAATTTTTGTCCTAAATCCTGAGAGTCCAAAAGTACACCTATAGCTTGATCAGGATATGTTTCCTGATTTTGAATACTTTTGCCTTATTTCATTTTTATTTTAATTTCTCTGAGTATAAGATTAGTGTAATTGAATGGACAATCTTCTTACCTAAAACCTGCATAAATCTTAGCACAACCCTGCCTAGAGAGAATTGAAGTAATCACAATGTAAATGAGGCATTTGAATAGACTCGTGTTTCTTACAAGTCACGATTGTCTAATGAATTTATTATCAAAGTCCCTGGATTGATGTCATTTATCATTTTTTAAGTACTTGCTATGTGAAGGTATCATGCTGAGAACATTAGGTTACACTGCCTCTTTGATAATGACAAATTTCAAATAATAATAGCAGCTGTGCATATATTGTTATTCCCATTAACAGGTGAGGAATTCACAGCTCCTGAAGACTGAAGAGCTTGACCAGGGCCACAGAGTCATGGAATGGGGTCAAACCGCTGCCCTAAGTCAGGCTAATGTCCTCCCCTTTACAGAGACAGAAAGGCAATAAGGAAGTTTAGAGGTGATGGGAAGAAACACGGCGGAGTGTGAGCTCAGCAAGTCTGGACCCTCAAGAGGAGTGTAAGTAAACACTTATGAGTGAGGGAAAGTTCACTGGAGCTAATGCGGGAGGGTCCCTAGGCCCTGGAAAGAGGCTGGTTCCGGGAAATTTCCACACTTGAGAAGCTGGGGAATCATTATTTTTCCAGCTGAATGGCAAATAACTACGGTTCTAACTGTCTTGATTTGGCCTCGCCGGTTATTGGTTGACCTGGGGCTGCACTCAAGAAAGAGACCAGAGTGAAGTATGAAGGAAAACAGGGAAAGAACATAAAATATAATTGATGAAAGGAGCTGGGTGTAATGCAGGGAAGAGACAGTAGCTCTGAAGTCACGTTGTAAAGAACAAAACTAGTGATCTGAGGTTGGAAAGAGCAGAAATTCTCCCACCGATGCAATTCCCAGCAACTTGCCTTTGTGTACACAAGTGTACATCTGTGAGTCCGAGTCTCCGTGGTTCGATATATGTGGGTGGGTCTGGAGCAGTTCCCGTAACCTGTCCAAGTTTAATTGGGACGGGGCGGGGGGGTGGGGAGGGCGGTGGTGGGACCACTTACTCTGCTTCCTGTCCCACAGGATTACAATTCACTCACTTTCCTCACCTCTCATTTTATCTTATCTAGTTTGCTCCAGATCCTCTAATACAGTCCTTTTCAAACTTTAACATGCTTATGAATCACATGGGGAAGATTGTGAAAGTGCAGATTCTTCTTTAGTAACCCCAGGGTGAGGTCTAAGTCTCCATATTTCTCACAAGGCCCTGGGGGTTGTGGGTGCCCCCACCGGGGGAACCACACTTTGAGTCATGGGGTTCTAAACCATAAAATTGTCTTAACACAGGAAAACAAGGATGGTAACTGTCTCAAGAAAACAGCTTTCTCTCTGTCTTCCCATTCTTGTTGGGTCATTCCACACTGTTTTCTGTAGGTTCTAATTTGTGGCAAAGGCAGAGGAAAGGATGGACAGTAGGTACCACAGTCCTCGGCTCTTCCCGAGGCTACTTTCTCTCCATCCTCCTCTCTGTCTGAGCCCATCTGGATGGCTGGCTTTCCTTAATCTCCAGAGGGAATTCCTCCCCAACAGCTGCTTCCTCCTCCTGCATCTCAACCAGTGCTCTTACAGAACAGTTAGGCTCTAGAGCTTGGAATGGAGCATGAGAAATCAGCTGAGCCCAACCTTCCATCCTCAGCTGGGGGATGTCTAAACCATCCAAAGAGAGAGAGATGCCTATTTCTCCCCCAAACCACCATCTTTTTTTCTTTTTCCTCTTCTTATCCATTCATATTTTCAAACATCAGCATGCACCTGGTTCATTTGGAGATTCAGTCATCAAGATCACATTTGGATTAATTTGGTTCCAGGTCAAACACTCCAACTCTCACTTTTATCCCATGATTTCCTAATGCTCTTGAATGACACATCGTTTTATTTTTCCCTTTGTTTTTCTCTTTCAACTAATTTATTTAATGGGTCCAAAATGGGTGATTAGACCATAAAAACATGTGGTATCCTAATTGGATTTTGAAAATGTGTAAACATGGCCCTCCAGTGGCCTTCTATTACCATCTGGACTAAATAGAAACTTCTGACCATTGATTCCAACTCTCCTCCACCTGCCCCACCTCAGTGCCCCTCTCACATGTTCTTTCTCTCCAGGGTTTCTCTGCTCCAGTGAAGCTGGGCTTCTGATTTTTCAGAACCCGTTTCTCAATTTCTGCCTCAAGGCTGCTGTCTGAACACAGATGAGGAAAGAATTTCCACTTTCCATTCTCAACACCTTTCAGAAGTGTTTTCACATTTCAGCTCAAGGTTGGTACCTCTAGATATATTTCCAAAATTAACCCCATCCACTCATTAGTCCTCTGTGAACTTCTAGTCCACTTCAGTGCATTCTGATTATTTTAGCAAAATTTGTGTTTTCAGTCAGTTCAGTTGCTCCGTTGTGTCCAGCTCTTTGCAACCCCATGAACCACAGCACACCAGGCCTCCCTGTCCATCACCAACTCCTGGAGTTCACCCAAACTCATGTCCATTGAGTCAGTGATGCCATCCAACCATCTCATCCTCTGTTGTCCCCTTCTCCTCTTGCCCTCAATCTTTCCCAGCATCAGGGTCTTTTCAAATGAGTCAGCCAAAGTATTGGAGTTTCAGCCTCAACATTAGTTCTTCTAATGAACACCCAGGACTGATCTCCTTTAGGATGGACTGGTTTGATCTCCATGCAGTTCAAGGGACTCTCCAAGAGTCTTCTCAAACACCACAGTTCAAAAGCATCAATTCTTCGGTGCTCAGCTTTCTTTATAGTCCATCTCTCACATCCATACATGACTACTGGAAAAACCATAGCCTTGACTAGATAGTGGAGAAGGCAATGGCACCCCACTCCAGTACTCTTGCCTGAAAATCCCATGGACAGAGGAGCCTGGTAGGCTGCGGTCCATGGGGTCGCAAAGAGTCAGACACGACTGAGCTACTTCTCTTTGACATTTCACTTTCATGCATTGGAGAAGGAAATGGCAACCCACTCCAATGTTCTTGCCTGGAGAATCCCAGGGACAGGGGAGCCTGGTGAGCTGCCGTCTATGGGGTCACACAGAGTCAGACACAACTGAAGTGACTTAGCAGCAGCAGTGACTAGATGGACCTTTGTTGGCAAAGTAATGTCTCTGCTTTTTAGTATGTTATCTAGGTTGGTCATAACTTTTCTTCCAAGGAGTAAGCATCTTTTAATTTCATGGCTATGACCACCATCTGCTGTGATTTTGGAGCCCCCCAAAATAAAGTCATCCACTGTTTCCACTTTTACTCATGTATATTTACATAGCTTGTTGAGTCAGTAACAAAAGCTAACTGCAGGCTTCTTATATGCTGGGTTCTAATCCAGGTACTGGGATCATAGTGAACAAACAGGCAAGATTCTTAATATCAAGGAATTTACCTTCAATGCAAAGGTGGAGAATGAACTGAAAACAAATAAGTAAACAATAATTTCAGATGGTGAAAAGTCCTTGCTATTAGATGCTATAAGGAGATCAGACAGGAAGTCAGCTTACTTTTGATTTGAACTCTCTTAACTTAAAAAAAAAAAAAAAGCCTTTCACATACTGAGCAAACAGTTGCAGACTCACTTTATTTAGATATACACTCCTAGGTCTCAAGGGAAAGTTCTTCATGAGGTTATTCAGGCCTGGGAAATGTCACTAAGAAGACTAACCACTGATTTCATTGGTGAGAATACCACAGTTTTCAGTGTAGCCCAGAGCTTCACAAACTTGAATTTCTCATTAGTTTCCCAAACTTTAATTGGATTTATCTGGGGTACTTGTTAATACTCCAGATGATTCTGTTGCAATTGACCTTTTAGGATCACATAACTAAACACTGTGCCATAACAGTTTAATTGATAACTATCAAGACACTG
>SJXQ01012105.1:0-138876 GCA_006408695.1 Aepyceros melampus
GACTGTGAAGAAGGCTGAGCGCTGAAGAATTGATGCTTTTGAACTGTGGTGTTGGAGAAGACTCTTGAGAGTCCCTTGGACTGCAAGGAGATCCAACCAGTCCATTCTGAAGGCAGTCAGCCCTGGGATTTCTTTGGAAGGAATGATGCTGAAGCTGAAGCTCCAGTACTTTGGCCACCTCATGTGAAGAGTTGACTCATTGGAAAAGACTCTGATGTTGGGAGAGATTGAGGGCAGGAGGAGAAAGGGACGACCGAGGATGAGATGGCTGGATGGCGTCACTGACTCTATGGGCGTGGGTCTGAGTAACTCCGGGAGTTGATGATGGACAGGGAGGCCTGGCATGCTGTGATTCATGGGGTTGCAAAGAGTCGGACACGACTGAGCGACTGAACTGAACAGTGGAAAGATGGATATAAACTGTTATGCAGAGAATGGTAAACACAGAGTCCTACTGTGTAACATAAGGAACTGTGTTCAATATGCTGCAACAGGCCATAATGGAAAATAATATGAAAAATATATATGTATAACTGAGTCACTTTGGTGTGCAGTAGAAATTAGCACATTGTAAATCAACTACACTTCTGTGAAATAAATTTTTTTGGAAAAGTGGAAAGATGGTCGGTAGAGATGAAAGCCAGTAGCATTTATGTAGCCTTGACTCCAAAGGTTTCTGATCCATTATTTCCCAGATTTTCCTGGACTGAGAAATCAAGTATACCCCCAGAGGCCGCCTTCCTGTTCTTCTTCATCTACCCATTTAATCCTTTTTGTTATGAAACACTTTAAAATACTAGAATTTTTGGCAGGACATTTTAAGGGACTAGAATTCAACCTTTTTTTCATTTCTTTTTAAAGCGAGCTTTGGAAAATTGAAAGAAAAATTTCCTATGTCATCTGCTCAGTGAACACATAATTTTTCTTTCAGAAAACCTGGCTTGAAATTGTCCTATGCTTCTTCACCCTTATTAGTAATAATTCACCCATTGATACTAAATGGCTAAATAAGTTAATTCCACAAATTTTAGGCTGAATATAAAATTTGTAGCATACATCATTGATTACAAAAATAATTTATATTCACTGATCAAAATTTGGCAGTGCAGTTTGGAAGGATTCAGAATATACTATTGTATTCTATAACATACTGGTTGAGAACCATTGGTCTACAGGCAACCTCAGTGTAGTCATATATGTATATTATTTATACAATGATATCTTTCTATTTTCTGTCTCTAACAAGGCGTAGTCTGATTGACTCAAGGACTATGCCTCATTCTTCCTGTAAACCTGGTGACCAAACGAGGCATAGATTATGCTAAATTGGGTTTGTTGAAGGCGTGTATGAGAATATTTTCTCTCTGTCTCTCACACACACATACACTCCATCCATTCACTTTTTTTCCCTCTAAACCAAAAGTGAAAGAAAGTGAAAGTCGCTCAGCCGTGTCCAACTCTTTGTGACTGCATGGACTATACAGTTTATTGAATTCTCCAGGCCAAAATTTACCAGCTGTACTCCAAGGGAAGCCTAAGAATACTGGAGTGGGTAGCCTACCCAGCGTATCTTGCTGACCCAGGAATTGAACTAGGATCTCCTGAGTTGCAGGCATATTCTTTACCAATTGAGCTATCAGGGAAGCCCCCTCCCCCAGATGTAAAATGGTTTTTTCTTTCATTGTCATCATCTAGTGCCCATATCAAAATGTCCAGCACATATCCACTAAATCCAAGGTAATTAAATGGCAGCCCCAGCCAGAGAGAGCTCCTTTCTAAATATAACTAGATAATTATCCCCGACTTTTTCAAGTGAGAGTCTAATTATTACCTTACTTACTTCATGACTCCCTCTGCCAGCTAACTCATCTTATAACTTTCCTTAAGATGACAAGGTACAAATAAGTATACAAATTGGAGCATATAGAGATGGCATTTTTCCACTTGAACTGAGATCCTGGTTTCTAGCTGTGGTTACCAAGTGGTAGAATAAATACTTTCACTGAGCAAAATCAAACAGCATGAGGCATTCCATGACCAGAGCTGATTTCAGCAAGATATCAAGGCCACAATACTGTAACTTCCCAAATGTTGCAAGGGTCTCTGTGAGCCACTGCTGGGATTTCAGGCACATTAGCACTTCTTTTTCTCCTGTTTGGTTTTCTTTTGTCTTTGATTGATCCATCAAATAAATGGATGGTAGGTACTTTACTAAAAAACTTAATTTGCTCTTTCCACTATTTGGCTGCTACAAATGGGAATGCTAACAATTATAAGATGAAAGAACATGGATAGTTCATAAAGAACATGCTGGTAGACTCAGATGCAGTTTTATGAGGCAGAAATGTTGAAGGCACAGGGTGCTGTATGTTCAAGCCATCGAAGATCGTTGTTCTCTCGCCCTCTGTATCTCTCCTGCTCTACCAGTCCCTGCCTCACCTGTCCTCTGCCCACCTGAGTGACCTTCTCTCTTACACCTGGCAGTTCCCACTATAACTGGTAACCTCTTGCTTTGTCTTGCCTGTTGTTTTCAGCACACAGTGGGTGGTGGTCTAGGTCCGTGCTTAAGACGTGTAAGATCCTCCCTATCTACTAAGCCACTGAAGTCTCTGTCACTTACTCCAGGCTCTTCTTCAGTCATGAAGCTGTGTAAGCACAGGGCTTGCAGGCATGTGGGGTGCAGCCCAACTGGTGCAATGGCCAAAAATGTGTAATTTTTAAAGAAGTAAACTAGGTCCTAATTGCAATACTTCTTATTCTGGAGTCTCAGTTTACTCATCTGTGAGCTGATTCAGTTTGACCCCTTCCCACATATGTTTTTCTTTCCTTTTGTGTTTTAATTTCACTGGAGTAGAGTTGATTTACAATGTTGTATTAGTTTCAGGTGTACAGCAGAGTGATTCACATAAACATGTGAACGTATTCATTCTTTCCCAGATTCTCCTCTCTTATAGGTTATCACAGAATATTGCATATAGCATTCCTTGTGCCATACAATAGGTCTTTGTTGACTCTCTGTTTCTTATGTCTTGCTAAGTCGCTTCAGTCGTGTCTGACTCTGTGTGACCCCATAGACGGCAGCCCACTAGGCTCCCCCGTCCCTGGGATTCTCCAGGCAAGAACACTGGAGTGGGTTGCCATTTCCTTCTCCAACACATGAAAGTGAAAAGAGAAAGGGAAGTCGCTCAGTCGTGCCCGACTCTGTGACCCCATGGACTGCAGCCTACCAGGCTCCTCCGTCCATGGGATTTTCCAGGCAAGAGTACTGGAGTGGGTTGCCATTGCCTTCTCCGGTTTCTTATGTAGTAGGGTGTATATGTTCATCCCAGACTGATTTATCCCTACCCTCATGTTTCCCCTTTGGTATCCATACTTTGTTTTTGATATCCGTACATCTGTACATTTACTTTGTAAATGAGTTCATTGGTATCATTTTTAAAAAATTAGATTCCACATTCCATAAATATATGCTATCATGTATTTGTCTTTCCCTGTCTGACTTCCTTCACTTAGTATGATAATGCAGGCCCATCCATACTGCTGCCAGTAGTATGATTTCCTTCCTTGTTATGACTATGTAGTATTCCACTGGGTATATGTACACCGTCTTCTTTATCCATTATTCTGTCACTGGGCATTTCTGTTGCTTCTGTGTCCTGGCTGTTGTAAATAGCGCTGCAGTGAACACTGGGTGCGTGCACCTTTATAATTACGGTATGTGCCCAGCAGTGGGATTGCTGGATCTTATAGTAGTTCTATTCCTAGTTTTTTAAGGAATCTCCATACTGTTCTCCATAGTGATTGCAGCAATTTACATTCTCACCAACAAAGTAGGAGGTTTCCCTTTTCTCCGTAGCTTCTCCAGCATTTATTGTTTGTAGATTTTTTAAGGATGGCCATTCAGACTGGTGAGCCACGTGGTTTTTCTTAATTATAATACTCATAGCTGACATTATTGCACTGTCACTGTGTCAGGCACTGTCCTGAGGGCTTCCTCTGCATTTTCTCAGTTAATCCTCAGAATA
The DNA here is from genome assembly GCA_006408695.1 of Aepyceros melampus. NCBI lineage: Eukaryota > Metazoa > Chordata > Mammalia > Artiodactyla > Bovidae > Aepyceros > Aepyceros melampus. The sequence continues at coordinate 4,026 of SJXQ01012105.1, forward strand.
TTATCATCTGCCTCCGTTTTACACAGAAAGGCTCAAAGAGGTGAAATAATTCTTAGTCCATAAAGCTACTTAGTGGCAAAGCTGAGATGCTGACTCGGGCATGTTTAATTAGTACCAGAATTTGTGCTCTTAACCTTTACTGTCTGTGGCCTCCAAAGAGGTAGGAATAATTTGTTGCAAGGTAGGGTTTCTAAACTACTCTTTGACCAGCAGTTCCCTAAGGGCCCCTCAGGGGCCCTCTGGTAATGTCTGGAGACATGGATAGTTATCACCAGTAGGAAGAGGAATGCTACTGGCATCTGGTGGATAAAAGTCAGGGATGCCAATCAACACTGTACAGTGGGAAGCACATACCCTCACAACAAAGGTTATCTAGCACCAAGTGCGCATATGGCCCAAGTCAAGAAACCCTGCTCTAGACCCAGCCTAGGAACGTCCTCTTCACCAACTGTCGCAGAAGATAGATGAAAAGCACCTATCCGTAACCGATGGCACCTCTGTTTTTACAGTTGAGTACACAAGTGCATCGCAGAACATCTCTGTATTTAAGAGCCTCTGACTTTGGTACAAGACAGACCTAGGTTCCAATCCCTGTTCTGTCACTTTCTGGTTTTCTTTAGGGCCATCGTTTATACTGTTAAACCTCATGTTTCTCATCCCTCAAGTGGAGATACTCCTTCCCTGTCTTGGAATGACTGGGACACAGTGAGTGCCTAGTTACGCATCCCAGCCATCTCTCATTGTCCTCTCTTCCCTTTTATGAATACCTCAGGCATCCAGCACGTGTACAGATGGCCAGGTATGCTCTTGGCTCTGCCAGTAATGCTGGCAGGACCCACAGACTGTCATTCATGGACTAGTGCTCAGTGTCTTCAACACACAGGAGACGGAGTAGGCGAAACGCACCCAAAGAGAAGCAGCTGTAAAGTCACGGTGGCCGGTGGCCGCCTGTGGTTGCAGGAGGCGGGGTGGTGGGAGGGAGAGAGTCCAGGAATCTTGGCCCCCAGCCAAGGTGTCGACTGCGCTGGACTCGCAGGGTTGGCTGGTTTTATTGTAGAATAAATTGTTGCTCTATAATGTAAATGGAAAATTAACTTGTGTAACCAATCAAAGAAACCCCTGATTCTTTGTGCAAACATTCCACTCAGATAAGTTGAAGATTTATGTATTTTCTTTCAAAAGACCTTTTTCTGCACCAGACAGGGTGGGGAAAAAAGAGTGCATGTTGAAGAGGGAGGGATGGTGAGGTAGAGGAGTTTCCTTGATGGAAAGGCCATGGATAAAAATGGATATTTGACAAATGTAGTGCTGGGTTCATGTAACTTTAAGGTAAAATGTAAGGTTTCAGATAGACTGTTGAGAAGGTGACATTAAATATGCCCTTTTCCTTCTAAAGAAAAGATCATTATCGTCCTGTGCACATTATTTATTTATTTAGGTCAGTGTGAGGATGGAAGGAGGAGGAAGGAAAATGAGGGTTCAGCTCAGTTCAGTCACTCAGTCGTGTCTGACTCTTCGCGACCCCATGAATCGCAGCACGCCAGGCCTCCCTGTCCATCACCAACTCCCGGAGTTTACTCAAACTCATGTCCATCGAGTCAGTGATGCCATCCAGCCATCTCATCCTCTGTCTTCCCCTTCTCCTGCCTCCAGTCCCTCCCAACATCAAGGTCTTTTCCAATGAGTCAACTCTTTGCATGAGGTGGCCAAAGTACTGGAGTTTCAGCTTTAGCATCAGTCCTTCCAATGAACACTCAGGGCTGATCTCCTTTAGGATGGACTGGTTGGATCTCCTTGCAGTCCAAGGGACTCGCAAGAGTCTTCTCCAACACCACAGTTCAAAAGCATCAATTCTTCGGCACTCAGCTTTCTTCACAGTCCAACTCTCACATCCATACATGACCACTGGAAAAACCATAGCCTTGACTAGACGGACTTTAGTCGGCAAAGTAATGTCTCTGCTTTTGAGTATGCTATCTAGGTTGGTCATAACTTTTCTTCCAAGGAGTAAGAAAAGTCTGCTTCTTGGGGAACTGACTCATCTGAAAAGACCCTGATGCTGGGAAAGATTGAAGGCAGGAGGAGAAGGGAACAACAGTGGATGAGATGGTTGGATGGCATCATTGACTTAATGGACAAGAGTTTGAGTAAACTCTGGGAGTTGGTGATGGACAGGGAGGCCTGGCGTGCTGCAGTCCATGGGGTCGCCAAGAGTTGGACAGGACTGAGCAACTGAACTGAACTGAGCAGTTCCTAGTGATCACTTAGACCCCTGGATCTCATACTTACAGCCCACTTTCAGGCTTCTTTGGAGGAGTCTGAAACATTGGGATAAGCAGGCTCCATCTCCAGATTCAGCAGATCTGGGTAGGGACTGAGACTATTCCGGGTCCACGAGTTCTCTGGGGAAGCTGTACTGCTAGTCTGGGATCACACTTTAAGAACCAAGAATTCAGACATGCCATGCTGTTGGGGAGGGCCCAATACTCCTGGTCTTCAAGCAGGAGATGGAATTGACCAAGGGAGATGAATGAAGTCTGTAGAACCCCTAAGAAAGATTCTCTGAGCATCTGCATGGCCCAGACAGGAATGGGACGAGTTCTCTGGAGTCTCAGAGTTTTGGAATTGCTCTGTTCCCTCAATTAGAAGAGCATCCCTTGGAATTCGTCCAGACCCAGCTCCCTTAGCCTGAAAGAGGCTCTAATTGTATGAAGAGTGTTCAGTACAGGGAGACCTGGTTTGATTGCACTTTGTTGGGCTTAGCAGATACTGTTTCTTACAAAGTGAAGGTTTGTGGGTTCCGTGCCTTGCGCAAGTCTGTCATTTTTCCAATAGCATTTGCTCATTTCAGGTCTCTGTGTGTCACATTTTGGCAATTCTCACAATATTTCAGGCTTTTTCATTGTTATTACATGTGTTATGGTGATCTGTGATCAATGATCTTTGATGTTACTGTTAAAAGGTTAGGATTCACTAAAGACCCAGATAATGGGTAGCATTTTTGGCAATAAGTATTTTGAAGGTATATGCATTTTTTTAGACATACCATTACATACTTAGTAGACTATAGTATAGTGTGAACGTAACTGTGCATTGAGAGACCAAAAAAGTCACGTGATTTGCTTTCTTAGGATATTCAGTCTATTGCAGCCTGGAGTGGAGCCTGCAGCGCTGTCGTGAAGAGAGGCTGTAGCTCACTAATCCGGTGTTCATGACGTTCGTGAGGAGCACAAGAACTTGTCCACTAGTCCTGGAGTCCCTTGTTTCTCCAGCCGCTCCCCTTGACCTATCACTTTCTTAGTGGTATAATTGCATGCCCCCATACCTGGCCACACCCAGGGCCCGTTATATTTCAGTTCAGTCACTCAGTCGTGTCCGACTCTTTGCGACCCCTTGAATTGCAGCACGCCAGGCCTCCCTGTCCATCACCAACTCCCGGAGTTCACTCAGACTCACATCCACAGAGTCCGTGATGCCATCCAGCCATCTCATCCTCGGTCGTCCCCTTCTCCCCCGCCCCAAATCCCTCCCAGCATCAATGTCTTTTCCAATGAGTCAACTCTTCACATGAGGTGGCCAAAGTACTNGACTCTTTGCGACCCCATGAATCGCAGCACGCCAGGCCTCCCTGTCCATCACCAACTCCCGGAGTTCACTCAGACTCACGTCCATTGAGTCCATGATGCCATCCAGCCATCTCATCCTCGGTCGTCCCTTTCTCCTCCTGCCCCCAATCCCTCCCAGCATCAGGGTCTTTTCCAATGAGTCAACTCTTCGCATAAGGTGGCCAAAGTACTGGAGCTTCAGCTTTAGCATCATTCCTTCCAAAGAAATCCCAGGGTTGATCTCCTTCAGAATGGACTGGTTGGATCTCCTTGCAGTCCAAGGGACTCTCAAGAGTCTTCTCCAACACCACAATTCAAAAGCATCAATTCTTCAGCACTCAGCCTTCTTCACAGTCCAACTCTCACATCCATACATGACCACTGGAAAAACCATAGCCTTGACTAGACGGACCTTAGTCGGCAAAGTAATGTCTCTGCTTTTGAATATACTATCTAGGTTTTACCTTCCCAAAAATGTCACATTATGGAATCACAGGGTATGCAATCTTCTCATTCTTGCTTCTTATGTTTATCTATATGCATTTAAGAGTCATCTATGTCTTTGAGTAACTTGATGGCTTCCTCTTTTTTATTACTGAATAGTTTTCACAGCATGGATGGATGTATTACACTTTGATTATCCATTCACCTCTTAAAGGACACTTTGGCAACTCCTCTTCTTCCCTGTCCCCTTTCTCTAGATACAGCATTCTCAGTCTACTCTTTTGAATCCTGTTTTCTCTTGACTCTGACTTTTATTTAATTATTTTTACTGAGGTGAGTCAGAAAGGGTGGATGTATCTGAAGTGAAACAGATGTGAAACAACTGGGAAAAAAAAAAAACACAACAGTATTTCAGAGTTGCTCTCTGGTTCAAATTAGTTTAAGTTCCCTCTAGCATCCCTCTGGAGACTAAGCCTTTGAAGAAGGGATGGTCTGAGTGGGAGTTTACAATGGCTGTCCTTCTCATCCCATTTCAGGTTCATGTGGGACATTTTCTTAGATCCTACCTGTGAGAACCTGGTGAGAATTCTGAAGAAAAGCACCTGAAAGTATGAGAATCCTCACATGAAAGTGGTGCCCAGCTTATTCTTACTCTTATGCTAGTCCTCACTCACCCTCTACCATTTATCAAAAGTACCAATAATAGTTGGTCCTATTTGCTTATGGCATCAGGTGGGAGAATCTTGGGTGCTGTAACTTTCGAATGTAATTGACTCATTAACTTTTCGAGTAATGGTTTGTCCTGTGATGTCTTTTCTCTAACAGTTTTTAGATAATAATTGAATTTTATCTTTTCTCTGACAGTTTTTTTTTTTAATTGAGTTTCACTTTGTCTTGCTATTTCTTGTTGCCAGGATAGGAGTAACAACTTCTATGCTTTTTACATGTGGGAGCTGAAACAAGAAATAACTTATTCATCTTTTAAATTCCTTGTGCTTTTGAGTTTTACTACCTCAATAGCAATGCAAAAAATTAATTTTATTACTGATTTTCCTGCTTCTATGATTTGACTTACTCTGGAAATATATAGTAGCTCTCCGAGGCCCAGACAAGTTTATATATAGGGGATTGGGTAAGGGGTTGCTTGGGAAATATAGGAAGACATTGGAATAAACCTTTTCTGGCCTAACAAAGAGTCTGTGCTCTCCACATGGGAAATAACTGAAAGTATGGATACTTCTTTGAGTACAGAAGTTCTGTAAACCTTGGAAGAGTCTTTTCTTTCTCTCATTCTTTCTCATATACATACACATACACACACATACACACACACGCTCACTCAAGGAAGGAGATTTCCAAACTAGGTCGCTTGCGTGTTTTGAAAGGTTGCCCCAACCTTAGACATGGCCTGCTTGTGTCTACTGACATAAATTTTATTCTAAAATCATCTTTTTTTTTAAGTCATGACATTTAACTCATTTTTGAATTATAAATAACATTAAATCAAGACATGGCATTCTTCTAGGACAAAAATATAAGGAGATAAATGTTAACTCATTGTCTCTAGACCAATTTCAGTATCATTACCTTTCAAACTGAAGAACAGCAAGGGAATGGACTGATTGAATGCACTTTTGGGGACAGCTGGAGCCTAGATATTGTCTAATAGCCAAGCCCAGGCATGCCTAAGATGACCCCCTCAGTTACCAGGCTTCACAATAAAACCCTTAGAAATAGGTTGCCAGAGTCTCCAGTAACAATTAAGTTTTAGGACAGTCTAATACTTTAAGAGGATATAGGACAGTCTAACATCTTTAAGAGGATAACACACAGGGTGTTTCTCAGGCTTAGTCAAACTTTCATTTCTTAAAGGTACTTCTATGAGGTACAATAATAAATCACTATGGTGATTTGGGAGAGAAATGGGAAGCATGCTGCATGTATAAAATCAAAGTGTCTGCTATCAAACTCCATATTCTCTGCTTCTCTTGACATCTTTCTGTCAGCCATCATCCCACAATAACACTTCTGCAATAGTGAAATTTATTAAGAAATAGTGATCTGGCATTGCAGTGGATGAGGAATGGAAATGGAAATTGTGGCTTGGGGTCTAGAAGGCTTATTCTGTTCCAACCAGGCTACCACTCTCCGTTATTAATAGGGAGATTATTATTCTCCTTAATAATCCTCAACGTTTATCAATGTTCACCCTAAAAATTATGTCATTATTTATCTCCTGAAATCTGTTACTATTCTCTCTCTCTCTTAATCTTCTTCAGTTAGTTTAGTGCTTGAGATAGAAGGCTACAAGCATCTTTTCATTTGTTTTATTCTTTCCTATGTATAAAAACAAAAACAATTTCTTTATAAGTACTTAAGGCCTTATGTGGAGAAGGCAATGGCACCCCACTCCAGTACTCTTGCCTGGAAAATCCCACAGATGGAGGAGCCTGGTAGGCTGCAGTCCATGGGGTCGCTAAGAGTCTGACATGACTGAACGACTTCCCTTTCACTTTTCACTTTCATGCACTGGAGAAGGAAATGGCAACCCACTCCAGTGTTCTTGCCTGGAGAATCCCAGGGACAGGGGAGCCTGGTGGGCTGCTGTCTATGGGGTCACACAGAGTCGGACACAACTGAAGCGACTTAGCAGCAGCAGCAAGGCCTTATGACTCAATCAGTTTTCTCCTAGTTACTTTCTGTATGATAATGTACACCTTGTTGATCCCTGGGGCTTTTCTTGTGGCTCAGAGGGTAAAGCATCTGCCTACAATGCAGGAGACCGGGGTTCGATCCCTGGGTTGGAAGTTCCCCTGGAGAAGGAAATGGCAACCCACTCCAGTTTTCTTGCCTGGAGAATCCCATGGAGGGAGGAGCCCGGTAGGCTACAGTCCATGGGATCGCAAATAGTTGGACATGACTGAGCGACTTCACTTCACTTCACTTCACTTTTGTTGATCTCTGGGCCTCAGAGTTATGTGACTTTTTTATGAAGGAAACTGCTTGACATTTTCCTGGACTTCAGATTCATATCCTCACTAAAGCGTTTTCCCTGTTTCCTACCAGAAGTAACATGCCAGAGGGCAGCATGACTGCCATGATTGGCATGCTCAAACTTGAGGTATTGCCCTTGTGGTTGGTTTGGGTGAACATGAGTTTGGAAAGCTTGTTCCTCTGGAAGGGATCTGAGGGTTGGTGATTTTACTGATAAGAGGATTGAACTAGAGTCCAAGCACAAACCAATGATTGGTCATTGTCTTTGTTCAGGCTGCTGCTACTGCTAAGTCACTTCAGTCATGTCCAACTCTGTGCGACCCCATAGATGGCAGCCCACCAGGCTCCCCCGTCCCTGGGATTCTCCAGGCAAGAACACTGGAGTGGGTTGCCATTGCCTTTTCTGTTGTTCAGGCTAGTATTACAAAAATACCATAAACTGGGTGAGATGTATTTCTAATAAGTCTGGAAGCTGAGAAATCCAGGATCAAGGCATGGCAGATTCAGGGTCTGGTGAGGTTTCACCACATGGTTCTGAGATAGCCATCTTCTCTCTGTATCCTTATGTGGAGGAAGGAACAAGAAATCTCTCTGAGGTCTCTCTTAAAGGGCACTTTCCCATTATGAGGGTGGAGCCTGCATGAACTACTCAGTTCCCGAAGGACCTATTGCCAAATATTATTGCATTGGGAGTTATGCTTCAACATGAAAGTTTTGGGGAGACACAAGCATTCAGTCTATAATAGGTATTAAGTGTGAGAGTAGGCAGAATTGGACTAAGAGATGTGGACACAGACAAAACGTCAGGAGTCCACTGCTGCTGCTAAGTCACTCAGTCGTGTCTGACTCTGTGACCCCATAGATGGCAGCCCACCAGGCTCCCCTGTCCCTGGGATTCTCCAGGCAAGAACTGGAGTGGGTTGCCATTGCCTTCTCCAATGCATGAAAGTGAAAAGTGAAAGTGAAGTCACTCAGTCGTGTCCTACTCTTAGTGACCCCATGGACTGCAGCCCACCAGGCTTCTCCATCCATGGGATTTTCCAGGCAAGAGTCCTGGAGTGGGGCGCCATCGCAGTCATTTTCTAAGTCATTTTTAATCATAAATAAGATGGAAAAACTGCATGGTATAAGCATCAAAACCTCTGCTAAGAAGTGGATTATATATTTTTAAAAGTTCATTAGTCAAAGCACCTTGAGTTTATAAGTGGGAAAAGTGTTGTTATCATACAAGAAATAAAATAGAAAATACGTAAAAAATAATAGAGTCTGTTGCAACTGGTTATAAGTTGATTACAAGCCATATATTGTGGGAACTAATCAAAGCTGGACTCTTCATGTGAAATCCTTTGATTAAGAAAGGCTTCAACCTAGGAAATGGGAAAGATGAACTTCTGTTGTAAATCAGGTATCCTGGCCAGATTTATGAGTTGGTATGTATTGATGTGTGTCTGTTTGGAGGTGGGGGGGTTATTATTTGTGTGTGTGTGTAGGAATGGAGGATTACAATAGGATTAAAAAAGGATTACTAAATAGGATTATTAAAATAGGATTATAAAATGAATGTAAAAACAATGAATGTAAAAGATTATATGAATCAAGTGGATGAGATAAAAGGATAAAGTGGGGCTAAACGATAAAACCAAGAAAGAATTTCAACTTGACTATGTGGGGCTTAGAATCTGTTCTGAGAAAAGCAAAGGGAGAAGGAAATTGGCACAACAATGAGGGTCTTCTATTTGAGAAAGATGTTACACCAAGTCTTTAATTTCTCCAACATCCTCCAAGATCAATGTCATAGATTTACTATTGAAGAAGGAGAAACTTGAATCTCATAGAAGGCTACCAAGTTGTAGGTAAGGATTTTAAGCTCACCACAAGTTATTTTTTCCAACCCATTAATATGACGGCTCCCTATTTCAACCACCCATGTAGCCCACAAACATTTCCATACAGTGTGGGATGAGTATAAAGCTACAGCAACAAAGGATTTCAATCCAGTGGGAAGCTCTGTCTCAAAAGAACTAAAAACTAAAATTTCGTTTTATTTTATTTATTTTTTTTTAGTGCACAATATTTTAATACACATGAACATACAAAGTTGATCAAAATGCAATGTTTATAGATAAAATCCATCTTTGTAATAAAGCTACACTCCAATATCTAAAATAAGCCCTAAGCTCCAGTTATAACATAGTTCATTGTTAGGCATGCCCATGAAAATTAAGGGTATCCATGAAAATAAATGCATAGGGACCATTTCTGTCATTTTTTCCCCATTTCATCTGAAATCCAAAATATACCAAGCTATAAAACCAATATGACTGGCTTCCTAGACAAAGCACCACTCTCTTGTGTTTTTGCTCCTTGGCTCTCTTCAAACCAGCTCACTTCATGTTTCTTTGGAATGGAAAATGCATCAGAATAACAAGACTGGGTGTCAGCATTCCACCAATATTTACTTTTAAACAAATGACTAAAAAACTAAAATTTCTAAACCACTCCATTAACCAGACATCAAATTTTAGATGAAGTCTCAAGGATCAGATTGTAACATACTCTTTTTGTCAAGCTTTTGCTCTTTCTGTGGGAAGACCCTTAGATTTAGGAAAGGTGCTTTTTCAAACAAGACCTTTACATAGAGGTTATTTCTCCTTGAATGGTCAGCATTGTGTGGGATTTTTCTTCCTTTGCCTATCATTTGACCTCTACCAGTTAGGCTGCTTTGCAGCTGGCCATCCTGTATAAATTTATCCAGACAACTGAGTTCAGCTTTCATCTAAGTTTCATGGATGAGAATCACAGCAGGCTCCCCGTTCTCATGCATTTGGTATTCCAGAGGAGTAGCGCCAAGTCCTGTACCTTGCTAACGGAAGAAGCAACTGCGAAAAGACCTTGGATGTGAATCATGGCCTTCTCCCTCAGCTTGTTAAAGCCCTGTATATTCTTGTTTGGCCTCCAGTACTGTTTGGGTGCTATCTGTCAGGAAGATTTTTGACTGGTGAATGAACAGTCAGATATTTTTCAGTTTATTGCTCTGTGTGGAAATGCCCATTTGTCAGAGAACCAACCAGTAGCCATCTCAGACAATGCTCTCTCTTAGAAGATTAAGCAGAATTATTGATACGGACAATTCTGGCAGTGGAAAAATATATATTTTGGTTTCTGGTAGACTTTACCTGAAATACCACAACAGTGCTTAAAAACAAAAAAAACAAAAGTTTTGAAGTGCCCTTTAAATGTTCAGTACTACAGACACCTCAAGTAAAGTATGCATTCCAACACTTAATAAAGCTTATTCACACTTCAGTAACATTCACTCAGTCGAGTCCGACTCTGTGACCCCAAGGACTATAGAGTCCGTGGAATTCTCCAGGCCAGAATACTGGAGTGGTAGCCTTTCCCTTCTCCAGGGGATCTTCCCAACCCAGGGATCAAACCCAGGTCTCCTGTATTGCAGGCAGATTCTCTACCAGCTGAGCCACCAGGGAAGCCCAAGAATACTGGAGTGGGTAGCCTATCCCTTCACCAGGGGATCTTCCTGACCCAGGAATTGAACAGGGGTCTCCTGCATTGCAGGTGGATTCTTTACCAACTGAGCTGTGAGGGAAGCCCTCAGTGACAATAGCACGCCATCTTTCAGACTCAGTTTATTATTTGGATACTTTTCATGCAAGAATTTTGTTTAAATTATTACTATAGTTGAAAATATATTAAGTGTAATGTTTTGTTTTTTATACTCGTAGGTAAACCGTACTGTTTGATGGGTACTTAAAAAAAAGATTCTAAAAAGTCTGCCGACAGATGATAAATTTACCAATATGAAAACAAAGTTAACTCAGGGCATTCGATTTGAAGCTTCAGAAAATGATTTCTCAGATTTCTTTGGAATGACAGTGTTCTTATGCTGCTCTGCATGGTTACTTCTCCTGGGAAAAGCTTTCTTTAGAATTAGTAATTCTAGAGACACGATGCACTAAGTATATATAAAGTTTGAATTTTTTTGTTCATAAACGCTGAAGAGAGAAGCATGATCTGTTTGTTTAAGTGCTCATGAAGCTGAGCAAGTAAAGGCATTTTATTGGTAGTGAAGAACATATTACAAACAATACTTTTTCTAGTTTTCTAGGGCTGGCAAAGAAAGGAAGCATATGCCATTTATTCCATATCTTTGAGTTATCAATTTCAACTGATTTGTCAGATAACTGTAATAAATCATAGGAAAATTATCTTATTTTTATAATTTTAGACTTTTTTCCCACTGTGTTCATTGCTATTAAGTATCTTTAAATATTGCATAATATAAATAACATTTATACAGAGAAATGCATATTACTATTTATCTTAATATATACAAACATTGAAAGTCCTAACAAGCATAAAGTGAAATAATAAAGTATTGCATTTATGTGCAATTTATGAAATTGCACATAATTTCTGTGGGTATATTTTCTCTTTCATACATTCATTTTTCTACAACATGTAGTATTTTTGGTTTTTGGTTTTTTCTCCTCCAGCTTTACTGAAATGAATTTATGTATTTAAGTAAAATTCACTAACTTTAATCATGTAGTTAGATAAATTTGGATAATTTATTTATATTTATGTTTTATTTAATGTATTACTTTTATTCTAATTTCTTAAAATAGCACCTTATATCACTAAATTTACATTTTTGTAATATACACATTTCAAAATAAAACATTCCCTATATGTACAGCTATAGCAGCACTCCAGAAATTTAGGTATGGTGTATATTCATTATTGTTCACTTTAAAACATTTTTAATTACTTTTGATATTTCTGTTTTCACTTGTAAATCATTCAGAAGAATGTTGTTTAATATCTGCTTAATTGAAGCTTTTGCTAATTGGTTCTTCCAATTTACTTCTACTCTATTCAGAGAATATGCTTTCTAAAATATCTTTTACTTGTTTTATATATCAACATATAGTTTATCATGGTAAAATAATCATGTGCCTTGAATGTATATTCAGATACAGTTGGATGTCATGTTCTATAAATATTAACTATATCAATGAATTTGGTAGGGATGTTCTGGTCATCATTTTTTTTTTTTTTTGCTTCAGTTTTCATGTTTCAGTTTATGAATTGTTGGCATGTTAAAAGATACATAATACTGTGGAGTGGTCTAATGTTTTAGTTAATTTTGTCAGTTTTGCAGCATATGTTTTGAAACTCTCATTAGGGACATGCATGTGGTTTACTCCATTAATTTCTAACATATAAATGATTTAGTTGAGTAATCTATCATTTTATTTCTTATTTTCTCCTGTAAATTTACTTTCTCTTTCTATTGTTCTTTAATTTTTTAATTATTTGAAAATATACCAATATTCAATTTTAATTTTCCCAATGGCTCTTTTGTTGTCCTTTGCTTTATATTTTTGTAGTTGCTTCAGGGATGAAAACATATATCCTCAATTTTTCTACAATTCATTTACAGTTAATATTGATTTATTTTACACAAAATATTAAAATATTTCAGCTCTCTATATAGAGTTGCTTTATGTATTTCACCTATATATATGTGATAATGTCCTTGAGACAATATTGCAATTTTTGTTTTAATTATATGAACTGTATGAAAATTAAGAAATAAAAAATAAGTTTGTTTTGCATTTATTCAAATATTTACCATTCCCAGTGCATTTTATTCCTTTCTCAGAATCCAGGTTTCTATTAAGTAACCTTTTCCTTCAATTTGAAGAAATTCTTTAGCATATGTTACATTGTATATCTCCTGGCAGTAAATTTTCTTTAAACTGAGTATGCCTCCCCATCAGCTTCACTCTGTAAGAATAGTTTTGCTAGAAATTGATTACCAGATGAACCTTTTTGGGGAACCCTTTAAAGATGTTATTTCAATCTCTCATCCTTTCTCCATAGTTTCTGAGAAGTCAGTTGCTGATAAATCATTGCCCCTTGCATGTAATGTGCTGTTTCTCTAGGTGATTTTTATACTTAGCTTTCAAAATATGACTACAATGTGGCTTCTGGCTTGGTGTGACTTCTGTGTGCTTGTTCTAATTGACTAGTTTCTGTCTTTTATCAAATTTGGGAATTTTTCAGCCATTGTTTTCCAAATATTTTTCTACACTATTTCTTCTCTGCCCTCTTTATGGATCTCTGGTTGTATATATTTTCAACCATTTAATATCATCTAAAAAGTGCTTAAGATTCACCCTTCAGAATCTCTTTTTCTTTGTTATTGACATTAAATATTTTCTATTGATCTATCAAGTTTCCTTCCTCTTGCCTACACCACTTATATATGGCTGTTATTGTAGATACTGCCTTGATTAGTTCTAAAATAGCAATTTTATTTTTTATTTTTTGTGAATTTGTTTTTTCTGTTTCTCTGCTGAGATCCTCTAGCTTTTTATTCATTGAAAGTACATTTTGTTTCACTTCACTGAGGATAGTTGTAATAATCACTTTAAAAATCTTGGCTGCTAGTTCTAACAGTTTGATCATCTCTGAGTCAGTCTCAGTTGATTTTCTTTGCTCTTGAAAATATGTTCCAAATTCCTAGGTTTTGTATGTTGGGCAGTTTTCTTGTATGCTAAGCTTGGAGAATCTGAATTCTGTGATTTTTGTCCTAAGAGGATGGAAAATGTTGTTTCTTGGTCCACTGATCTCATTTTAATTCAGAAGTTTTGTTTTCAACCAAGTTGCTTTGAGTTTCCTGAATGTGTGTGGTTCAGAGATATCTCTTGATAGAATTAGGACATCCCTTCTCTGTCTCTTTACCTTCCAGGTTTCTCCTACTTCTTAGAAGATGTGAATAGCCAGGGCCAGAAGATTATGGTTTTTCCCATGACATCCTTGTTGCTTCCCATACATGCTGAATGATTTGGCTCAAATCTAAAAGCTGTGATAACATGAAATCAATTTGTAAAATACCTGTCTTCTGAGTATATACAGCCACAAGATTCTGTCTACTTTGTTCTTGCTCCAGTGTCTTTAGGTACCTGTTTGTGTTATGTTAAGATTTTATAATGGTTTTCTCTGAGTGAGCCAGTCTTATGAGATCTTATTACTTCCATACTACAAGAACCAGAATTACATTTTAATTATAAAAAATGCCTTTTTAACATTTGATTTTCAGCACTGTAGCAAAGAAATCCATGTTCAGCACGAGTTTTGCTACATTATGAGAAACCTGACATCACCATCATTTGGATATTTTTTCTATATCAATTTAATATGATAGTAATATAACAACACTGTTACATTTGTGTAGTTTCATTTCAAATCTACTAATTATGTTCTTCATTTTAACTTACTCTTTATTGTATTTTGATGACTCCTTTAATAATTTTCATGGTTCCTTCCAAAGTGAAAGTGATAATTGCTCAGTCATGTGCAACTCTTTGCAACCCCATGGTCTGTAGCCTACCAGGCTCCTCTGTCCATGGAATTCTCTAGGCAAGAATACTGGAGTGTGTTGCCATTTATTCCTCCAGGGGATCTCAACCCAAGGATCAAACCCGGGTCTCCTGCATTGTAGGCAGTTTCTTTACCATGATGGTTCCTTCCAAAGAATCCCATAAAACTTGTAGACTGGATGGTTGTTCTAAATTCTTAGTATTGTTTCTTTTCCTGCAAATTTTTGTCCTGTTCCTTTACATTGTGGAAAAACACCTTAAGAATGTTTTTCACATCACTTGTTCAAGTTTCCAGAGTCCTGTTGATATAATTACACTTTCAATATAAATTTTACTTCTTTTAAAATTTCATTTTCATTTTAATTTTTAAAATTCCCAACCTTTTTTTTATATGGTATTTTAAAATATTATTAAAGAATATAAAAATATTTTGTAAAATTACTTTGGGTTACTAACGTAGAAGATTTGGAGTGATATTAACTGAATCTTGAAGATAAGCTAAATATATTTTGATACCACATTTTTATTTATTTCATGCTATTTTATATACAGACTGGTGTATATATAATATATACACAATATGCATGTATATGTATGTGTGTTTGTGTATATTTTTGTGTTAATGTACATGTGTATATATATGTATGAACACTAATCAAATGATGACTATGAACCAGATTTAGTATTTATTGTTGTAATATGGTATATGATTTGATCAAAGTAGTGGATAAAATCCTTCTCATAGATGCAATTGAGAAGTAGGTTAATGAGCATAGTTCCTGGCAGAATTCCCTGTTCCTAGAGAGCTGTCATTTGTTTCAATTTGTCTGACAGATACAGATCATTTTCCTTCTTCACTGAGTGGTTTTCTAACATACCCGAGCAGGTAAACTGCATGAAGACTGTAACCCCAAAACAAATTAGTCTCAGTCTCTGTCTAATGCCTGGTCAGTTCATGGACTGTGCATTCTGTACATTTAAGTACATGTGTTTTCCTATGTCTAGTCTTCCAGGCTTGGGAATCCACATCCCTTTCATGTTTCAGCCTTAGAGGACTCATTTTCAAGGGATTAGAGATTTCCTTGGAAGTTCTCAGAGACCCTGGAGAACAGAATAGGCCCAAGACTAACAACAAAATAAAATCCTTGTGATTCCCAGGATTCACTACTTACACTGGCTATGGGTTGTGTTCTTTGTGGCCAAACTGGTGAAAGTTTGTCTTGACATCTTTATAAGAAAATCTGAGAAATGGTTATATTTAATATAGATTAAAACACATATACTAATCACATTCCAGATTACCAGACCTGTGAGCCCTAATGGGGAATGGAAAGTTTTTACTCCAATCAGAAAAAAAAAAAAACCATAACGCACTCTAAAATGAGCAAATTGCTAGGATTTATATTACCACTTGTAAGAAATTCATTTTCTATTCTTACCAGAAATACGATCATGTATTTGCCAACTTAGAGAAAAATACTAAACAAAAGAGACTCTCCATGTAAAGCCCTTCTGACACGCCTTCAAAAATATAAAAGCTAAAAAGTCAGAAGTTATTTCTGTGATAAGATTATACAATGAGCAAATCTGATTTTCTCTTTTGATAGTGTTTATTTTGTTTTAGAGAGAATCTAATTTTCTCTAAAAGGAAAACTTGAAGATAAAAAAAAAATTAAAAATTTAGAAAAACCATTCAATCATTCAATCTGTAAATTATATGGGATTCTTATTGTTTAAGAAATACATCTCAGAAGACTATAGCTGCCATAGACAGTGATTCCTTTAATGCATCTGGGCAAAGTGAATTAAAAACCTTCTAGGAACTATTCGACATTCCTAAAGCCATTAAGAACATTCATTGCTCATGAGAAGTAGTCAAAATGTCAACATTAACTGGAGTTTGGAAGAAGCTGATTCCACCCCCTGTGAATAGCTTTGAGGTGTTCAAAATTTCAGTGGAAAAAGTGACTGCAGATATTATAGAAACAGCAAGAGAAATAGATTTAGCTGTGGGGCCTGAAGCTGTGACTGAATTGAAGCATTCTCATGATAAAACGTTAACGGATGAGGAGTTGCTTCTTATGGATGAGCAAAGAAAGTGGTTTCTTGAGATGGAATCTACTCCTAGTAAAGATGCTATGTGGATAGTTAAAATGACAACACATGATTTAGAATATTATATAAATTTAGTTGGTAAAACAACAGAAGGGTTTGAGAGCATTGATTTCAATTTTGAAAAGAAGTTCCACTTTGGATAAAATGTTGTCAAATAGCATTGCCTGCTACAGAGAAATCATTCCCAAAAGGAAGAGTCAGACAGTGTGGCAGACTTCTTTGCTGTCTCATTTTAAGAAATTGCCACAGCCACGCCAGCCTTCAGCATCCACCACCCTCATCAGTCACTAGCCATCAACATCTGAGGCAGATTTCTCCACCAGCAAAAACATTATGCCTTGTTGAATGCTCAGGGGATAGTTAGCATTTTTTAAAATAAAGTATTTTTAAATTAAGATATGTAAATTTTTTAGACAGAATTCTATTGCATATTTAAAAGATGACAATATACTGTAAACATATCTTTTATAAGCACTGAGAATCCACAAAATTTGTGACTTGCTTTATGTAGTATTTGCTTTATTGAAGTGGTCTGAAATAGCACCTTCAATATCTCCAAGGTATACCATAGTTTTAAAGTTTATGGTTAGATCTGTGATCAATTATGAATGATAATTTTATAAAATAAGAGAATTATGATGAGGTTTATTTATTATTATTTTTTTGCTTATTTACATCCCAGTACCATTTGTTGAAAAGACTATCCTATCTCCATTGTATTAACCTTCCAACCTTGTCTACAGTTAATTTGCCATATTTATGTGATTTTACTTTGAGTTGTTCTGTTTCATTACCTTTTCTCCAACATAACACTGTCTTGATTACTGTTGCTTATATTTTCTTGAAATCAGTTAGTATGAGTCCTATCCTTGGCCCAAACAGTATAAGGGAATATTGGGAGTAATGCTTAAGTATGCATTTAGGCTGTTAGGGAGGACCTGTGTCCTTCAGTGTTAGCAGATGGTGCAAATCAGCTCAATACATAGGAGATGGCACTGAGGATTAGACCAAAGTTTCAGGTTGTAATAACGGCACACTTTTTCAGCTTGACTCTCTGTTCAAACTATGGCTTTGGACAGCCTCACTGGAATGCTTACCCTAAAATTAGAGGTTGATAGATGTTTTAACACTTGAGGAACCTGATATTTTATACATATATCAAGAATAATTATAATGATAATAATAATATTTTGCATTGTTTGTGGTGGGGGATATACAGATATGTACTATAACATCCAACTGAAGGAAAAATTCCTGAAAGATGGTACTATTTTCCTCATTTTAGAATAAGGAAACTAATACTGAACTATTTATCAAAGACATATGTAGAAAACAATACCTTTATCATTTCAGTGTCCATGGATTAAGAAAAAATAAGGCATTAGCAAATTCAGTAGGAAATGACATATGAGCAACATTTAGTATCATCAGAGTGAATCCTTGCCTAAGTTCTAAGGGTAGTACCTGTTACAAATCCAGAACACCAGGTTGATGCAAGTGGGTGGCAGTGGGTAGCACTGTTTATGGCACATAATGAGAGCTAATGAGATAAAATTAGGGGAATTATGGAGGAGGTCAAAGTTAACTGAATTCTGAAGTTAGTAGCAATTAACAATAGAGCTACTTTTTCTAATGAGTTAAAAAAAAATGTTTATGTGAGAATAATTAGTCTATGAGGCTAATTTCCAGTAGTTGCTTGTGTGTTTCAGAATAATCTTAAATTTCTGAAGAAATGTAGCCAGCAGGGAAACACATCTCCTTATGTGTGCACACAAGCATAGCCTACCTTAGGTGAGTTTTAAAAATTATTTTTGAATACCTACTATGTCTTAGAAACTGTCCAGTAAGTTGAAAGATAATGGTGTTTTGTTTTTCCTTTCAATTTAGTCCCTTAAAAATGTGGCAATGATAGTAAAACTTTATGTTATACTCACAATTAACATTTCCTTTCTAGGAAATAATACAAGAAAAATACAATTTATTTCTGATCCATTTGAACGTTAGTGTTTTCATAAAGTCTGCCAGGCAAAGCCTCTACTGGGCAAATCCTGTGTTAATTGCACACAGGAATGCACATGGTCTTATGGGAAAACCAAAGTAGTCTTTTGAAGCTATGTTTGCTGTTGGTAAAGAATCTGCCTGCAATGCAGGAGACCCTGGTTCGATTCCTGGGTTGGGAAGATCTGGTGGAGAAGGGATAGGCTACTTATTCTAGTGTTCTTGGACTTCCTTAGTGGTTCGGCTGGTAAAGAATCTGCCTGCAATCTGGGAAACCTGGGTTTAATCCCTGGGTTGGGAAGATCCCCTGGGGAAGTGAAAGGCTACCCACTTTATTGTGTTTGTATGGGTAATATATGGGACTTCCCAGGTGGTGCTAGTGGTAAAGAACCCATTTGCCAATGCAGGAGATATAAGAGACAAGGGTTCGATCCCTGGGTTGGGAGGGTCCCTTGGAGGAAGGCCTGTCAACTCACTCCAATATTCTTGCTTGGAGAATGCCATGGACAGAGGAGCCTGGTGGACTACAGTCCCTAGGGTCACAAAAAGTTGGCATGACTGAAGCGACTTAGCATAGCACAGCATAGATCATACATTCAGTTCAGTCGCTCAGTCGTGTCTGACTCTTTGCGACCCCATGAATCGCAGCACGCCAGGCTTCCCTGTCCATCACCAACTCCCGGAGTTCACTCAGACTCACGTCCATGGAGTCCGTGATGCCATCCGGCCATCTCATCCTCGGTCCTCCCCTTCTCCTCCTGCCCCCAATCCCTCCCACCATCAGGGAATTTTCAAATGAGTCAACTCTTCGCATGAGGTGGCCAAAGTACTGGAGCTTCAGTTTTAGCATCATTCCTTCCAAAGAAATCCCAGGGTTGATCTCCTTCAGAATGGACTGGTTGGATCTCCTTGCAGTCCAAGGGACTCTCAAGAGTCTTCTCCAACACCACAGTTCAAAAGCATCAATTCTTCGGTGCTCAGCCTTCTTCACAGTCCAACTCTCACATCCATACATGACCACTGGAAAAACCATAGCCTTGACTAGACGGACCTTAGTCAGCAAAGTAATGTCTCTGCTTTTGAATATACTATCTAGGTTGGTCATAACTTTTCTTCCAAGGAGTACGCGTCTTTTAATTTCATGGCTGCAGTCACCATCTGCAGTGATTTTTGGAGCCCAGAAAAATAAAGTCTGACACTGTTTCTACTGAACCCCATCTATTTTCCATGAAGTGATGGGGCCAGATGCCATGATCTTCGTTTTCTGAATGTTGAGCTTTAAGCCAACTTTTTCACTCTCCTCTTTCGCTTTCAACAAGGGGCTTTTTAGCTCCTATTCACTTTCGGCCATAAGGGTGGTGTCATCTGCATATATGAGGTTATTGATATTTTTCCCAGCAATCTTGTGTATATGTATAATTTCTGTTTTCATTTTCTGTATGCCATCTCTTGCTAACAAGGGGGAAATAAGACTGAGAATGTTGATGATTTAATGAAAATCCTTTCTCTGACTAGGAGTATAATTCAGAACCTTCTCTAAATGTAAGCTCAATCGTTTATACCAAGTTGTGAGTTTCACATATTTCTCTGCACAATTATTGTTCAAGGTGATAGTGCATGGATGGAATCTGTCCCATCAGGGCTGCCAAGCGGGATGCTATACATTTGAATAATGCAGAAATGAGGGTGGGCTCAAAGGACCGTTACCATTTACTAGTATGATGGTGATTTATGCTAAAGTGAAGTGGAGATAAACTATAGTTGAGCCTGAAAAATGAAGACCGTCCATTGGAGTTGAGAGTGTGGTACTTTTGCTGGGAGGGTACTCTGGTCCAAGACACCGCCGGAGGGTGAGGAGCACTGGAATCTGGATGGTCGGGTGCTGACTCCCCGCTTTTTAGACTCCGACTCATTTTACGCAGAGGAGCCTGGCGGGCTACAGTCCATGGGGCCACAAGTCAGATACGACTGAGTGACAGCATGCACACACACAGTTTAGGACATTGGCTATATTGCTATTGTCTGCATATTCAGAACAATAGATTACTGCCTCTCTCTGATCCTGAACTTCCTGTCATTACAATAGTGTCAGTAATAGCCCTTCAGCCTCCCTCATAGAGCCAGGACCTGCTCGTGTGAGGCAAGAACCCACATTTTGCATGGTAGGCTCAGTGGATGAGAAGAGCAATTCTTTACGTAATTGAAAGGACAATACTGAATTACATTTTTCCTGTGGATCATGTGATTTGCTTCATTTGCTACCTTTCAAAATGGGTTAACATAAAATTCCCCGAGTTCAAACAAATAAACAATCCCCTATGAGAGAGAATAAACAAAATTGAAAAACAATGGGAAGTGATAGGAGGCATGGTGATATTTTTCCCCTCTATAGTGGGGGCAAACATGCACAAAATTTCTCTTCATGAACAGCATTATTAACAGTATTTAAGTGACCATGAATCACAATGAAGAGGGAAATTTGTAAGTATCCCTGTCATAACTCATCTTAGGGATTATGGAAGATTATATTCTATGTGTTAGCTTATTTTTTGCGTGTTTACATCCCTTTGTCTTGATAACAACCCTCCACTTTTTCCTGGGGGCCGGGTGATGGAGGAGACAGATGCATTATCTAGGTTCATGGATTGCAGGACCGCACACCAGCCATAAGGTTTCCTCATTTTCAGGCTGTCTGGGTCAGGGACTGAAGGACCTCATCCTACTTAAGTCTGCAGGGACTCATTTGTGAAGGTTGGGAGACCTGTTGAAAAGCTCTCAGTGGCTCTGTTTGTTACCAGAAGCCGAATCAGAGAGCAGGCACTGTCGCCAATACAACAAAGAGAAAGCACTTCTGATTCCCTCTGGCAGCTGCTTAGTGATTGCCTCGAGCTGTTGGAGTCTGGCTCAGCTGCTTTTTCAGAGTGTGCCCGCACAGTCTTCTGATTTGAGGTATCTAGGGAGAGCGGCAGTTTTCACTGTCAATGCAGATGCAATAAAGTTTCCACACACAAACTACCCCCACCTTTCAAGTGAAAACCTCTGTTGTGATTCATAGTGTATGTGCAGGCATGTGGTTGTCCTAACAATGAAGAATTCAATTCAAGAATACCAGCACCTGGGGGACTGGATTGGTATGTGTTCAGAGACGACAAGGGGATGTAGTAATGTTGAGTCAGGAAGTTGTGTTTATTTACTGCTTTCAGAGAATCTACACAGTCATCTGCTCTGCAAATCAGCAGAGCAGTAGAAGTTGTTCGAGATCAGAAATGGAAAATTAGCCAGGAGCAAAATAGGCCACTTGGAAGTAAAAAGACACAGGAATCAACATTAGGACAAAGGAGGAAACTGTTAAAGGAAATCACAAATTAATCAATCTGAAGAGCCCAAAATTGACTTTATCCCAACTTCTAGCTCCAAGGATTGAGAAACTCAGTGCAAAGAAATGTGGATATCCCTTAAATAAAATGATGTGCAGGGTTATTTGAGATTAGGGAGGGTGACTTTTGTCACTATAATGAAAAGTGATTCTGGTTGTATTCTGATCAAAAAGGCTGACTGGGGAGATTTGACAGTTTGTTCAAAGGGATCTATGGATGGTGGAGATTTTGTGTTTGATTTTATGCTTCCAGTTTACAAGTGGGTCACATCCTGGAAAGCAAGGTGGAATTTACAGGTTTTTCCCAGATGCAGATCATGGGACTCCTTAATTTAAAAGAGAAAAAAAATATCTCACAGCTAACTAAATTTCATCAGTCTAAAGAATTAATCCTGCCTCAAGTTCACATACCTTCTAGTTAACCTGGACCAAATTTGGTTTATAATAATAGGTGAAGAAGATATGTAATATCTTAAATAACCTGAAGTTGAATCTCCGTTCCGTTCAGTGGCTCAGTCGTGTCCGACTCTTTGCGACCCCATGAATCGCAGCACGCCAGGCCTCCCTGTCCGTCACCAACTCCCAGAGTTCACTCAGACTCACGTCCATTGAGTCTGTGATGCCATCCAGCCATCTCATCCTCGGTCCTCCCCTTCTCCTCCTGCCCCCAATCCCTCCCAGCATCAGNTCAGGATTTTGAGGGGGTCTAATAGTCCTTTATTTTTATTTATTTTTTTTTGAATGTTTGATTTTTTATTTTTTAATTAATTTTTATTTTTTAGTGTGTTTTGCTTTACAATACTGTATTCATTTAGAAAGGATGAGTGATCAGAAATGTTTAGCTGTATTTTTTTGAGTTTTTCATTTGGGTTGCTACAATGACTGATTTGTTCTTGGCATTTAATGGAAAACACTTAGAGATGCAAGCACCCAATATCTTTGGAACTGTCCTACATAATTAACATTCTCACTTCAAGTACCCACAATGTCCCTACTGAGAAATACTAAGAGATTTAAGAAAACCCCAAGGGCCAAGTAAGTGTCTAAAATACCTCATCTGATCATATTGTAATAG
The DNA here is from genome assembly GCA_006408695.1 of Aepyceros melampus. NCBI lineage: Eukaryota > Metazoa > Chordata > Mammalia > Artiodactyla > Bovidae > Aepyceros > Aepyceros melampus. The sequence continues at coordinate 27,042 of SJXQ01012105.1, forward strand.
CCAATATGGTCTAGAAGTGAAATGAAGTGAGAGTCACTCAGTGACCCTATGGACATAGTCCATGGAATTCTCCAGGCCAGAATAGTGGAGCGGGTAGCCCTTCCCTTCTCCAGGAAGTCTTCCCAACCCAGGAATCGAACCCAGGCCTCCCGCATTGCAGGCAGATTCTTTACCCAGCTGAGCCACAAAGGAAATCCAAGAATACTGGAGTGGGTAGCCTATCCCTTCTCCAGTGGATCTTCCAGACTCAGGAATCAAACCAGCTTCTCCTGCATTGGTGGATTCTTTACCAACTGAGCTATGAGGGAAGCCCTATGGTCTAGAGAAGCCCTAGATAAAGATGATGCTTTTTTTTTCTGGGTAAACGTCGTCTTTATCTAGGGCTTCAGGGACCTAGACTTTCGGAAAAGAGAGGAACATCTGGTGATCATCTGTTGGATATACACTGGGTGACTTTTCCACCTTGAAGGGTTCTATCTGTTCAACAACAACCTTATAAGAAAGGAGATGTTGCTCTCTTTTACAGACAAGAAAATTGGAGAGAATGAGTGGCCCAAGGGTACAAGAGCTAGGGAATTCCAGAAAAACATCTACCTCTGTTTCATTGGCTACGCTAAAGCATTTGACTGTGTGGATCATAACAAACTGTGGAAAGCTCTTAAAGGGATGAGAATACCGACCATCTTACCTGTCTCCTGAGAAACCTGTATGTGGGTCAAGAAGCAATAGCCAGAACCTGACATGGAACAACTGATTGGTTCAAGATTGAGAAAGGAGTATGACAGGGCTGTCTGCTGCCATCCTGCTTGTTTAGCTTATATGCTGAGCACATCATGAGAAATGCCAGGCTGAATGAGTTATAAGCTGGAATCAAAATAGGTGGGAGAAGCAACCTCAGATATGCAGATGATACCACTCTAATGGCAGAAAACAAAGAGGAACTAAAGAGCCTCTTGATGATGGTGAAGGAGTAGAGTGAAAGAGCCTGCTTAAAACTAAATATTAAAAAAAAAAAAACTAAGATCCTGGAATCTGGCCCCATTACTTCATGGCGAGTAGAGGGGGAAAAGGCAGAAGTGATAGATGTCCTCTTCTTGAGCTCTAAAATCGCTACAGATGGTGACCACAGCCATGAAATCAGAAGATGTTTGCTTTTTGATAAGAAAGCTATGACAAACCTAGACAGTGTGTTGGAAAGCAGGAACATCACTCTGCCAACAAAGGTTCTTGCAGTCAAGGCTCTGGTCTTCCCAGTGGTCACATATGGTTGTGAGAGTGGGTCCGTAAAGAAGACAGAGCGCTGAAGAGCTGATGCCTTAAACTGTGGTGTTGGAGGAGACTCCTGAAAGTCCCTTGGATAGCAAGGAGATCAAACCAGTCACTCTTAAGGGAGATCAACCCTGAATACTCATTGGAAGGACTGATGCTGAGGCACCGAAGCTCTAGTATTTTGGTCATCTGATGCAAACAGCTGACTTACTGGAAAAGTCCCTGATGGTGGGAAAGATTGATGGCAGAAGGAGGAGAGGATGTCAGAGAGTGGAGTTGTTGCATAGTATCACCAATGCAATGGACATGAACTTGGGAAAATTTAGGAAGTTGGTGAGGTACAGGGCGGCCTGGCGTGCTGCAGTCCATGGTGTTGCAAAGAGTCAGACATGACTAGGCGAATGAACAGCAACAACAACAGAGCTAATAATAGTATATCCCAGGAGGGTGAGAAGGCAAAACCTATTGGCATACTTGAGAAACTTCTCCCCTTTTCAACCAGAGCAACCCTACTTAACATAATGCACTTCTAAGTGAGTCTCACTTAAAGAAGTGAAAAGGGAGCCCCGGGGCTAAGAAGTTAACATTGGACCATGTTTCTTTGTCTATACAAAATAGCTATGAAGCAGAATTGTTCTTCTAATGGGACTGTTATAAAAGTATTTGAACAATTTATATTCCTGCCAGGGGATCTCGTTACCGTGAAATTATCTTTGTGATTCTGTTTTTATGATAAACCAAGGTCTTTTTTTTCCCTCCTATTCATGTGTTCATGTTGGTCTACACTGAATGCTAAAATAATGGTGTTGTTTTTATGTTGATCCTATAAACATAGTTACAGAAGAACTAGAAATGATTAGCCTCACAGCCATCTGAAAATGTACTGTTAAATAGTAAGAACTAATTCTGAAAGCTGGAAACTCTTATGAACAGCCCATTACTGTAATTGGCTTTTGTACAACAAATGGAGTATGTTCCTCAGGGCTTTGTAGGGAAATGAAATAAATTGAATATAAACTAGATTACCATTCCTTAAAGTACTTTTAAGTACTTTGTGTAGTCTAGTACTTCAGAGATATTTGCCAGCATTATGGCCTCCCCCACATGTCTCATTCATTTGTTGTTTCTCTTATTAGAATCTAGGAAACAGATCACTAAAGAACATCAGAGAGCACTAACGTAAATATCTACATTGTTAGACTCAATTTTGCACTAAATACAATATGACTTTTGCTTCTTTATCAGAATGAATGTAAAACAATTTATATTAATATAACCTTTAGAATGACTCTTCAGTCTTGCAGTTTTAATACATTCTAATCTTTTGCAATATATATATATTTCCATCTATACTCCAATAAAAAAATACTCCAATTAAAATTTTAAAAAATTAAAGATGTTTCCATCTACATTATTCCATCCATGTACAAACTGATGCATGTACAATCTGATATCGCATAATGCCATTATTAGTCATCAGGCAGTCACAAATCTTGATGATGACTTTGTAAGTTCCCACCTTCCTTTGTTTAGAAATGCAGGAAGAATGGTATATTTTTATGGTTGGTCATGATATCCTAGAAGGAAGTTAAGTCTTATATGGGACTAGTGGGGAGAGTCTTCAAGCTCCTCTTTAGTTTTGAGAGACTGACTTTTTTTGTTTCAAGTTTAGAATGGCACTTTAATGTGTAAATGATGAAATTTAACCATGTATGAAGACCCATTGAGACGTGTTTGTATTGATACATAATGATAAGCTATAAATGATTAATAGTTTAACTCCACTACTAACTGATCCCTGATCCTCCTCAAGCAAGAGGTTTGAAGCCTCTATTGGAGAATATGCAAGCATGGATATGAAGTGAACTTCAGGACCTCATTTTTGTTGGTAATAGCTTCCAAGCTTCAGGGTCAACCCCCCAAATCATGGCTGTAGCAGTGGCAGATTTTCCTATGCCGCTGATTTTAAGGCACTGAATATTTGACCTGGCAGCTCTATCCAAGAAACTCAGCTGCCGTTCTACCACCGAAGGAACACTGTAACTACTGCTCCTTAGGTACATCTCTCACATGTGCATAAACCTGCCTATGGAGCTCATAGGCAGAACCGTGTAGGCTCATTAGAATTTTTCATAACCCTTTTTCAGCTTTATTTGGTGAGTGATATATCCATATTTCTAACGCTTAGGTTTGGGAATGTGTTTAGGGTCTTCATCTTTAGTTGCCTAACTAAATGTCAGTATCCTCTTGAGTGAGTATTTTATAATTTCTATCATTTGTAATCGTAAAGTGCATTCTTTTATCACTTAGAAGTTGATTCTTTAAGGCGGCCACTTTGTATTTGCATGTCTTGTTTTTAAGCTCAATGTTTACTGAGAAGCATTTAGCCCTAAAAACAGTTTTTGTTGTCAAAGTTTACTGAATATCTGAGCTATCTTACCCTATAATATGGTACCTGTAGCACAACAATAATTAAGTTAATTATATTGTTTTAAAGCCCCCATCATAAACATCTGAGATCTTCTACTCCTTTGAACACTGACTTGTGACATAGATTAATAATGTGAAGGGATTTTGATATTTCATTTCCTTTCCCCTTTTTCTTTTGGTGTAAGATATTGACACTCCAGGTATTAACTTTCTGGAACTCTGAACACCTTTCACTATGCCTCAGAGAAACTCTCTCTCTAAATCTATTCTCCAGTTTTTCATTCAATCCAACGGTCTCAGCCGATAGCTATTTACTTCCTTCTAGATTTTCTCTGGTAGCTTATTTGGAAAGCTATTAAGAATTTGAGTGCATTATTTTATGGTGTTGCCAGTCTTTATTCTTTTAGTAACTTCTCTGGTAAATTCTTACCAGCGAAAGAGGCATAATCATCTTCTTTATAAAACAAAAACTGAGTTATGCCTGTCCATAATATGTGAAAGACCACAATTCTGTGTATTTTCTGGAACTGAAAAGTGTAAAAACAGGTCAAACAGAATCTTGGGAAATAAAGAAAACAATAGTAACAACAACAGACAAGGAAAGGAGAAACACAGAAATGTAAATGGACTTCTGCCAGGAAAGTGTTTTCCCCTGCATTACGCACTTTTGGGTACGTATGACAATGACTTTCACACAGCAATTGCTAAATGAATGCTGTTCCCCTTCCTGAACTGATTCTAAGCTACAGGAGAAACAAAAGGGTAATGTTCCTGGGTTTTATTTCCACCCTATCTTTATTCAATCATTTTGAAGCAGATTTAGAATTAATAATCCATAAATCCATGAAGACAAAATAGGAAATCCTAAAATTCTTCCAAATCCACTAGTATAGTTCAAAGAGAATCTTTCTGTCTTAAGAGGACTACAACTCTTGTCATTTTGATAATTTATAAACCTGCCTTACATTCTTTTATCTAAATAGAGGTATAATTCATACACCACAGAATTCAATACCATGAAATGCACAATTCAATGGTTTTCATTATAGTCACAAAGTTGCATGACGTCATAACTGAACATTATTGCAGAACATTTTCAGCATCTGCGAAAGAATCCACATACCCATTAGCAGTCACTCTTCATCCCTGCTCTCCCAAACAGCTACTAACATATTGATTATCTTCATTGGCTTGTCTACTCTGGGTATTTCATACAAATGGAATCATGTGCATGGTCTCTGAGACTAGATATTTCATTTAGCATGTTGTAGCATGGATCAATACACAATTCCTTTTTACGGTATAATAATATTCCATTGCGTAGATATACTACATTTTGTTCATCCATTGTCGGACATGTGAGTTGTTTCCATCTTTTGGGCATTGTAAGTATATTATTCTATGAACATTTACATACAAGTTATGTGTAGACCAGTATTTTCACTACTGAATTTATTTCTGGGTCATTATTTCCTGTATATTGACTTATCTGTCTATCCTTATTCTAGTTCCATACATCGAGGGAAAAATAACCCACAAGGAGTTCCTCTTCTGAACTCATATTTTCAGTTATTCTTTTCAACTCCAGAATTTCTATTTTTTTTCCTTCTTCTTCCTCCTCTTCCTCTTTTCTTTCTTTTCCTTCCCCTTCTCCTTCCTCCGTTCTTATTCTTTGATTCTCTCACTTCACTGTTTTCTCTATTTGGTGACATCATTTTCATACTTCTTATTAGTTCTTTAAACATCATGTTCTTTAGCTCTTTGAACATATCAAAATGCCTGAGTAAATCTTGGTCTAACAATTGCAGTGTCTGAGCTCCATAGGGAAAGTTTTACTGATTATTGTGTATAGTTTACGGGCAGCGCTTGTTTCCTTACATGCCTCGTTTTGTTGTTGTTGTTGTTATTGAAAAAACAAAGCAAATGGACATTGTAAACAGCATAATTGCAGCTTTAAAATATCAGATCTTCCTCCTTCCCAGGATTTGTTATTTTGCTGCTTGCTGTAGTTGTTGTTTTTACTTTTAACACCTCATATATAGTAATTCCCCTGGAGAAGGAAATGGTAACCCATTCCAGTATTCTTGCTGGAGAATCCCATGGATGGAGAAGACTGGTAGGCTACAGTCCACGGGGTCACAAAGAGTCAGACACGACTGAGCGACTTCACTATACTATATAGTAATTCAGGGCTTCCCTGGGAGCTCAGCTGTTAAGGAATCCATCTGCAATGCAGGAGACCCTGGTTTGATTCCTGGGATGGGAAGTTCCCCTGGAGAAAGGAGAGGCTACCCATCCCATTATTCTTGGGCTTCTCTGGTGGCTCAGACAGTAAAGAATCTACATGCAATGCAGGAGACTTGGGTTTGATCCCTGGGTTGAGAAGATCCCCTGGAGGATGACATGGCAACCCACTCCAGTATTCTTGCCTTGAGAATTCCATGGACAGAGGAACCTGGTAGGCTACAGTCCACGGGGTTAGAGTGATTCTGTAAAGTCTCTATTTTTCAGTTATGGCCACTGAAGTCTATCTGCTTAGTCTGCATGTATGCTAAGTCGCTTCAGACATGTCCAGCTCTTTGCGACCCTATGGACTGTAGCCTACCAGGTTCTTCTGTCCATGGGATTCTCAAGGCAAGAATACTGGAGTGAGTTGCCTTGCTCTCCTCCAGAGGATCCTCTCAACCCATGTTTCTATGTCTCCTGCACAGGCAGACGGGTTCTTTAGTGCTCAACGAATGATTGGAGAGAGATTTCCTTAAACATGTAGAGCTCATGCTTCGGCATGTGGCAGTTGGGAACTCTTCACTAGTCCTTCCTTCCCACTTATGCAGAGACTCACGGTTAACCTGGTTAACCTGAGTGAGAGTATAAGGCTTTTGCAGGTTGCTACTGAGCTTGAGAATGGGGGATGTGACCAGATCAAGTTAAAGGGGTGCAGAGACTGCTGTTCTGAGATTCAGCTCTTTGTAATGAATAAATATTCCCCCAGTTGCTGCAACCTTTGGTCAATTTCCAGGGTTTTGAAAAATTTGATTCTAGTAGTTTGAGGAGTCCCTTTCTAGCAGTTCTAGCTCTGCTGTTTTCAGTAATAACACTGTCTTATGTGCTAGTCTCACAGGCTCATTTCAGGTTTATTGTTTCTGAATCTACAGGACTGTCGGTGTTTTCTTCCACTGTCTCCCTCTGTCTTGTGTCTACCAACACAGATGTGACTTTCATTTGATTTCTTTTCCAAGACACATATCACTCATACCAGCTGTTGTAGATTTGATTTCCCAGGAAGAAAATCCTGTGATAGAGATGAACATACAGGAAGTTGACTTAGGAGTATCCCTGAGTTTAATGGGCTTCCCAGGTGGCGTTAGTGGTAAAGAATCCCCCTGCCAATTCAGGAGACATAAGAGACATGGGTTTGATCCCTGGGTTGGGAAGATCTCCTGGAGAAGAACATAGCAACCATTCCAGTATTCTTGCTTGGAGAATCCCATGGACAGAGGAGCCTGGCAGGCTACAGTCAGTAGGCTTGCAAAGAGTCAGATGTGACTGAATTGACTTAGCACACGTGGGTGCACTGAGTTTAATACCTATGGAGAGGAGGGAAAGGATGCAGGCATAGGCAGAGGTAGAAGAGCTGTGATAGACTCTTTTTAAATTTTATTTTTATATGTTTTTTTTAAGTTTTTATTTTTACTCTATTTTACTTTACATTACTGTATTGGTTTTGCCATACATTGACATGAATCTGTCTCGGGTGTACATGAGTTCCCAATCCTGACCACCCCCCCACCTCTCACCCCATTTTATATGGTTTTTTAAAGGTTACTTTCTTTGCTCTTAACAAAGTCCTCAGCACAACCCATAGGGATCTCTTTAGCTCTAATGGCCTTTCAATATTAATCTGAATTAGGTCAAGTGGGCTGAGACTTTGTACCCTTGCATTGAATAATCACAGATGCAAACTACCCATGACTTTGGGCAAGACATCTGCAAAGTCTCTCTTGCTATGTAAGGTTAAATATTGTAGTTTCTGAAGATTTGTGCAGGCATTTTAGGGATGCATTGTTTTACCTATAACACAACCTAACAACATATCTTTTGTGAATTGCATATTTATGAGCCTGTAAATTTCACTTTTCTATTCATTTGACAGTCTCTTTCTTACTAACTATAGGAGATGCTTCTTCAGGGGTCTCCATTGTTAAACAAACTAAACCTGTTACTGAAATATGATATATGTTAAATTTTTGAAAGTAACCTTTTGATTATTTTCAGTGAGAAAAAGAGTAATGCATTGTAATGCTATTAAACTTTTTCCTAGATACTACTAGAACACTTTTAAACATTCATTTGACAAGTCATGAAATATATATGCACAATATAAAATATTTAGAAAGTAATTACCTAATTATTTAATAAATAATGAGTTCATTAATGTGCAGTTTCACATACAGTATTACAAATGCACTGAAAATATCAAATATGAATTATATTTTCTCCTATAATACAATAAACAAATACTATAAGTTAACAATGAAACATTATTGTAAAAAGGCCTGAAGAATATCAATGATACTTTGCAAGAAAAGTCATAAAATAACTTATTTTGAAGAGTTGCCTGAATGGAGTCTGTCAGTTAGTGGAAGGAGACAGACACAATAGATACTCGCTTTCGGTGCTTGGTGAAAGTCTGGAGCTATAAAGGTGAAAATATGAGTAAAACAGAATATAGGTAATAATGTTCCTCCATGTCTATTCCTGCAACCAGGGAGTGGCAGAATTCCTCTTCTTGTCATTCAAGAGTCTGGATATGGATGGCTATGAGTCACTGAGTGATACCACCCTCTACCGCAGTCTTACTGATTTTGGACCTGGATGAGCTCTAAATAGGCCTGTCATCATTTATATCATTTGCAGGTGTTTTGGCCTCATTAATTTATCACTGACCTGTGGATTTTTAAATTTCATTTTTTCCTTTTAGCATTTTTATTTTAGTGCAGCATATACACCTCATAAGTTTACAGCTCAATGAATTGGGAAAAAATGAATGTGCTATAATCATTGAGGTATAGAACTAGAATATTACCATAATTTAGAGACCCCTCTCAGATCCTTCCTAGTTACTAGTCCCAACTTCTGCTAAAGTATTCATGCCTTATCTTCTTCCACATTAATTATTTTTATTCCATATTAATTATTTCTGTCACTTCATTTTAGTTACATTAATTATATATGTGTATGTATATAATATGATACATATAATATATTATATCTGTATATATAGAGATAGGATCAAACATTACATATTATCTTATATATATTCCAGTTATGTATTGCTGCTAACATATTATCTCAAAACTTAGTGGATAATTTTATGATTTGTCATGTTTTTTTCTGGACCGGGAATTTGGGAAAGTCTTGACTGGGTTGTTTGGTTTTGGAGTCTCTCAAGAAATTGTAAGTCCCATGTGAATGGATCTCCAACAGCAGAGTGGGCCAGGGCTAGAGCAGTGGAGAGCAGGCTAAGAGGCAATATTCTTCTCTCTTTTTATAAAGTAAAGGAGCCTCTCTACGTGGTCTCTGCATATGGTCTAGTCTGAGTAGTTGGGACTTCTTTTAACAGGATGGTGGCTTCAGATTGCTTATATGGTGTCTCATAGCTCTAATTGCAAGTATTCCTGTTTTCATGGCAGGTATTGGACTGTTTTTGTGATCTAGCCTCAGAAGACATGCAGTGTCATTTCTACCACACTCTATTAGTTACAAGAAAGTCAAGCCTGCATGTATTCAAGGAGAGGGAAGTTAGACTCCTTCTCTTGATGGCAAACTGGAAGTGGCAAGGCTCTAGAATACCACATGGGATGGGAAATAATATGATTAGAATTGGGAAATATGATCTGCTCCAGTCCATTTTCTGGCCACAGATGTATATTTATATATGTGTATTTCTGTTACTTGCAAAATATATTCACTCCCTCCCAAGGTGCTTAAAACATTTCATCTCATCATATCTGACTCATCAGAATTTCACCTTCAAATTAGGTCCCAGTATGGATGAGGTATGGATGGAGGTTCGTGACATTGTACAGGAGACAGGGATCAAGACCATTCAATGGAAACGTAATGCAAAATGGCTGTTTGGGGAGGCCTTACAAATAGCTGTGAAAAAAAGAGAATGAAAAGCAAAGGAAACAAGGAAATAAATAAGCATCTGAATGCAGAGTTCCAAAGAATTCCAAAGAGTTCCAAAGAATGCAGAATTCCAAAGAAGAGATAAGAAAGCGTTCCTCAGCCATCAAAGCAAAGAAATAGAGGAAAACAACAGAATGGGAAAGACTAGAGATCTCTTCAAGAAAATTAAAAATACCAAGGGAATGTTATATACAAAGATGGGCTCGATAAAGGACAGAAATGGTATGGACCTAACAGAAGCAGAAGATATTAAGAACAGGTGGCAAGAATACACAGAAGAACTGTCCAAAAAATCTTCATGCCCAAGATAATCATGATGGTGTGATCACTCACCTAGAGCCAGACATTCTGGAATGTGAAGTCAAGTGGGCCTTAGAAAGCATCACTACGAGCAAAGCTAGTGGAGGTGATGGAATTCCAGGTTAGCTATTTCAAATCCTGAAAGATGATGCTGTGAAAGTGCTGCACTCAATATGCCAGCAAATTGGGAAAACTCAGCAGTGGCCACAGGACTGGAAAGATCAATTTTCATTCCAATCCCAAAGAAAGGCAATGCCAAAGAATGCTCAAACTACCACACAATTGCACTCATCTCACACACTAGTAAAGTAATGCTCAAAATTTTCCAAGCCAGACTTCAGCAATACGTGAACCGTGAACTTCCAGACGTTCAAGCTGGTTTTAGAAAAGGCAGAGGAACCAGAAATCAAATTGCCAACATCTGCTGGGTCATCCAGAAAAACATCTATTTCTGCTTTATTGACCATGCCAAAGCCTTTGACTGTGTGGGTCACAATAAACTGTGGAAACTTTTGAAAGAGATGGGAATACCAGACCACCTGACCTACCTCCTGAGAAACCTGTATGCAGGTCAGGAAGCAACAGTTAGAACTGGACGTGGAACAACAGACTGGTTCCAAATAGGAAAAGGAGTAGGTCAAGGCTATTATTGTCACTGGGCTTATTTAACTTACATGCAGAGTACATCATGAGAAATGCTGGGCTGGAAGAAGCACAAGCTGGAATCAAGACTGCCGAGAGAAACATCAAACACCTCAGATATGCAGTTGACACCACGCTTATGGCAGAAAGTGAAGAGGAACTAAAAAGCCTCTGATGAAAGTGAAAGAGGAGAGTGAAAAAGTTGGCTTAAAGCTCAACATTCAGAAAACGAAGATCATGGCATTGGGTCCCATCACTTCATGGGAAATAGATGGGGAAACAGTGGAAACAGTGTCAGACTTTAGTTTTTGGTTGGGGGAGGGGGCTCCAAAATCACTGCAGATGGTGATTGCAGCCATGAAATTAAAAGGTGCTTACTTCTTGGAAGGAAAGTTATGTCCAACCTAGATTGTATATTCAAAAGCAGGGACATTACTTTGCTAACAAAGGTCCATCTAGTCAAGGCTATGATTTTTCCAGTGGTCATGTATGGATGTGAGAGTTGGACTGTGAAGAAAGCTGAGCACTGAAGTATTGATTATGAAATTAAAAGGTGCTTACTTCTTGGAAGGAAAGTTATGTCCAACCTAGATTGTATATTCAAAAGCAGAGACATTACTTTGCTAACAAAGGTCCATCTAGTCAAGGCTATGATTTTTCCAGTGGTCATGTATGGATGTGAGAGTTGGACTGTGAAGAAAGCTGAGCACTGAAGTATTGATGCTTTTGAACTGTGGAGTTGGAGAAGACTCTTGAGAGTCCCTTGGACTGCAAGAAGATCCAACCAGTCCATCCTAAAGGAGATCACTCCTGGGTATTCATTGTCAGGACTGATGCTAAAGCTGAAACTCCAATACTTTGGCCACCTCATGCAAAGAGTTGACTCATTGGAAAAGACTCTGATGCTGAGAGGGATTGAGGGCAGGAGGAGAAGGGGACGACAGAGAATGAGATGGCTGGATGGCATCACTGACTCGATGGACGTGAGTCTGAGTGAACTCCTGGAGTTGGTGATGGACAGGGAGGCCTGGCGTGCTGCGATTCATGGGGTCTCAAAGAGTCGGACACGACTGAGCGACTGAACTGAACTGAACTGATGGATGAGGTTCTTTAGATACAATTCCTCAGGTGCAGCTCCTTTTCAAAATCTGAAAACGTGTGAGCATAAGAGAACAATTATCCTCTTATGTATGCAGCATACAGTGGTATAGTTGGCATTGGATTACTGCTGCAAACTCATCTAAGAAGACATATAGGAGGCACACAGCAGTTACCACTGCACTAAAGCTTTGATATCCAACTGGTCATATATTGCTGGTTGTTTTTTTTCTTCCAGTTTTATTGAGATATAATTGACATACAGCACTACATAACTTTAAGGTATAAAGCGTGATTTGATTCACATGGCGAAATGATTGCGACAATGTCTGGTGAATATCCATCATCTTGTATAGATGCAAGATAAGAGAAAAATATCACTTTCTTTGAGTGAGAACTCTTAGAATTTGCTCCCTCAAAAACTTCTATGTATAATATAAAGGAATGTTAATTTTATTAATCATATTCTACGTTACATCCCTCGTACGTACTTATAACTGGAAGTTTGTTACTTTGGACTACCTTCATTCAATTCTTTCCTCCCCCACCTGCCCTCAATCTGAACTCTTTTCCTGTGACTTTCTTTGTTAGTCCTGGAGAAGGAAACGGCTACCCACTCCAGTATTCTGGCCTGGAGAATTCCATGCATTGTATAGTCCAAGGGGTTGCAAAGAGTCGGATACAACTGAGCGACTTTCACTTCACTTTTCTTTGTTGGTTTGCTTTTTGAAGTGAAATAGACCTACAACACTGTGTTAGTCCCTGACGCACACCAGAGTAACTGGATATTTTTATACCTTGCAAAATGGTCACGACAATAAATTACCATCTGTTACCATACAAGGACATGGCACCATTATTGGCTTTCCATGCTTTCCATCCCTTTGACTCATTTACTTTGTAACTGAAAGTCTGTACCTCTTAGTCCCCCTCATCTATTTCACTTATCTCTGCCACTTCACTATCCTCTGGCAATCACCTGTTTATTTTCTGTATCTATGACTTGACTTCTCTTTTCTGTTTGTTCATTTGTTCTGTTTCTTTTCTTAGACTTCATGACATAGATACATACCATCTCTTTTTATCCATTAATCTCTCAACAGACAGTTTATTTCCATATCTTACTTATTGTGAATAAGGCTGCAGTGAATATAATGGTGCATATATCTTTTCAAATTAGTGTTTTTTATTTCTTTGGAAAAATACTCAGCAGTAGAATTCCTAGATCATTAAGCACTATTTTTAATTTCTTAAGGAACTTCCATACTGTTTGCTATCATGGCTGCACCAATTTACATTCCCACCAGCAGTGCATAAGTTTCCCTTTTTCTCCATATTCAGGTTTTTTTTTTTTTTAATTAGAACTCATTTCCATTTTTGGCATATACATTGGGCTACTTTTCCCTAAGTTATCTTCCTTTTACATAAAAATTTGCCTGTGATTCAACAAAATATTCTTAGCTTGTATTCTACCTCTAGTAGTTTGATAATCTAAAGCCCCTGCCCTGATAACCCGGCTTTCATTTGGACTATCTTTGTCACTTTAGCCTGAGATGGTAGTGTTTTCACTTGAACATTTATCTTAAAAATGTGTGGGTATCTCAATATTAGTAGGGTGCACTCAATTAGACAAAAGTCACATCCAGAGATCTTATAAATAAGAACGTCTCTATCTAGAGCTCTATATGAGACCAATGATAGACCATGTTCTTAAGATGATTAGAAGTTCAGTTGCTCAGTATTTAGTATCTTGAGGCACTACCTGAAGATTCTCAGAGGGCCTTGAGCCTATGTGAAAAGTTCTATAATAGTCTACCTTAGATTTTTCAGAGACATTAACAAAAGATCTCAGTTTCACCCTGGACTTGATCTTGGCTCTGAAGTTTTTCTTAATTTAAGAACCCATTGCTAGCCAAAAAGATACTGGCACCTTTCTATTTCCTTCTAATTTCACGTGGGAACTGAACAGTTTATTCTTGAGACCATCTCTCTGTTTTCTCATTGTATTGTAGGCAGCAAGAAGAAGCCAGGAAGAACCCTCAAAACTGCAGGAAACTTCTTGGGCAGATTCTCAGTTCATGCAGAAACTTTTCTATTTTACACAGTAACCATAAGCAATTGTTTTACTAACCTTTGCACCACCACATAGAATAGGTCTTCTTTCCTCTGGTTGCCTGGAATATTTTGCTCAGTTTCTTTTTTACGAGCTACTTTAGAAATCAGGCATTGTCACCTCTGCCAACAAAGAAGTCTAAATTTTGCCAGATTCAAGGCAGGTGAATTTTATTCAACCTCTTGGTGGAAGAAAGGCAAGGAAGACTCCAGAAGAGCTTGTGATACTGGAGATACAGTCATCTTTAAAAAATACAACCTTCTACAATGCATTTCTTTCACTAAATATTCAGTTGACATTCGGTTCAATTCAGGCGCTCAGTTGTGTCTGACTCTTTGCGACCCCATGAATCGCAGCACGCCAGGCTTCCCTGTCCATCACCAACTCCCAGAGTTCACTCAGACTCACGTCCATGGAGTAAGTGATGCCATCCGGCCATCTCATCCTCGGTCATTCCCTTCTCCTCCTGCCGCCAATCCCTCCCAGCATCAGGGAATTTTCAAATGAGTCAACTCTTCGCATGAGGTGGCCAAAGTACTGGAGCTTCAGTTTTAGCATCATTCCTTCCAAAGAAATCCCAGGGCTGATCTCCTTCAGAATGGACTGGTTGGATCTCCTTGCAGTCCAAGGGACTCTCAAGAGTCTTCTCCAACACCACAGTTCAAAAGCATCAATTCTTCTGCGCTCAGCCTTCTTCACAGTCCAACTCTCACATCCATACATGACCACAGGAAAAACCATAGCCTTGACTAGACGGACCTTAGTCGGCAAAGTAATGTCTCTGCTTTTGAATATACTATCTAGGTTGGTCATAACTTTTCTTCCAAGGAGTAAGCGCCTTTTAATTTCATGGCTGCAGTCACCATCTGCAGTGATTTTGGAGCCCAAAAAAACAAAGTCTGACACTGTTTCTACTGTTTCCCCATCTATTTCCCATGAAGTGATGGGGCCAGATGCCATGATCTTCGTTTTCTGAATGTTGAGCTTTAAGCCAACTTTTTCACTCTCCTCTTTCACTTTCAACAAGAGGCTTTTTAGCTCCTCCTCACTTTCTGCCATAAGGGTGGTGTCATCTGCATATCTGAGATTATTGATATTTCTCCCAGCAATCTTGATTCCAGCTTGTGTTTCTTCCAGTCCAGCATTTCTCATGATGTACTCTGCATATAAGTTAAATAAGCAGGGTGACAATATACAGCCTTGACGTACTCCTTTTCCTATTTGGAACCAGTCTGTTGTTCCATGTCCAGTTCTAACTGTTGCTTCCTGACCTGCATACAGATTTCTCAAGAGGCAGGTCAGGTGGTCTGGTATTCCCATCTCTTTCAGAATTTTCCACAGTTTACTGTGATCCACACAGTCAAAGGCTTTGGCATAGTCAATAAAGCAGAAATAGATGTTTTTCTGGAACTCTCTTGCTTTTTCCATGATCCAGCGGATGTTGGCAATTTGATCTCTGGTTCCTCTGCCTTTTCTAAAACCAGCTTGAACATCAGGGAGTTCACGGTTCACATATTGCTGAAGTCTGGCTTGGAGAATTTTGAGCATTACTTTACTAGCATGTGAGATGAGTGCAATTGTGCGGTAGTTGGAGCATTCTTTGGCATTGCCTTTCTTTGGAATTGGGATGAAAACTGACCTTTTCCAGTCCTGTGGCCACTGCTGAGTTTTCCAGATTTGCTGGCAAATTGAGTGCAGCACTTTCACAGCATCATCTTTCAGGATTTGAAACAGCTCAACGGGAATTCCATCACCTCCACTAGCTTTGTTCGTAGTGATGCTTTCTAAGGCCCACTTGACTTCACATTCCAAGATGTCTGGCTCTAGATTAGTCAACACATCATCATGATTATCTGGGTCATGAAGATCTTTTTTGTACAGTTCTTCCGTGTATTCTTGCCACCTCTTCTTAATATCTTCTGCTTCTGTTAGGTCCAGACCATTTCTGTCCTTTATCGAGCCCATCCTTGCATGAAATGTTCTCTTGGTATCTCTAATTTTCTTGAAGAGATCTCTAGTCTTTCCCATTCTGTTCTTTTCCTCTATTTCTTTACATTGATTGCTGAAGAAGGCTTTCTTATCTCTTCTTGCTATTCTTTGGAACTCTGCATTCAGATGCTTATATCTTTCCTTTTCTCCTTTGCTTTTTGCTTCTCTTCTTTTCACAGCTATTTGTAAGGCCTCCCCAGACAGCCATTTTGCCTTTTTGCATTTCTTTTCCATGGGGATGGTCTTGATCCCTATCTCCTGTACAATGTCACGAACCTCATTCCATAGTTCATCAGGCACTCTATCTATCAGATCTAGACCTTTAAATCTATTCCTCACTTCCACTGTATAATCATAAGGGATTTGATTTAGGTCATACCTGAATGGTCTAGTGGTGTTGCCCACTTTCTTCAATTTAAGTCTGAATTTGGCAATCAGGAGTTCATGATCTGAGCCACAGTCAGCTCCCGGTCTTGTCTTTGTTGACTGTATAGAGCTTCTCCATCTTTGGCTGCAAAGAATATAATCAATCTGATTTCGGTGTTGACCATCTGGTGATGTCCATGTGTAGAGTCTTCTCTTGTGTTGTTGGAAGAGGGTGTTTGCTATGACCAGTGCATTTTCTTGGCAAAACTCTGTTAGTCTTTGCCCTGCTTCATTCTGCATTCCAAGGCCAAATTTGCCTGTTACTCCAGGTGTTTCTTGACTTCCTACTTTTGCATTCCAGTCCCCTATAATGAAAAGGACATCTTTTTTGGGTGTTAGTTCTAAAAGATCTTGTAGGTCTTCATAAAACTGTTCAACTTCAGCTTCTTCAGCGTTACTGGTTGGGGCATAGACTTGGATAACTGTGATATTGAATGATTTGCCCTGGAGACGAACAGAGATCATTCTGTCGTTTTTGAGATTGCATCAGTTGACATTAGTGATTCCATCCCAGTTATAAAAGCTACATATAATTTATTTATCTGTGTTTATCATTTATCATATTTCTACTGTCTAAGTTAGGAAACTACTTCTCAAGCAAAGATTTTTTTTTTTAAACTAATTTTTCAAATCTTTCATTTCAGCATTTTTCTCTTTTCTTACAAATGGAATATGTTCACCCTTACACACTGGAATGAAGAACTTGGATTTTAATGTTTAACAGGTGTTTCAAAATTAAGTTTATTAGTGTATAATCACCAAAAGCAAAATTCTTAACTTCCATCCTAGGATTTTTCATTTTTATTTTTTATTCATTTGGTTTCATACCTTTCCTTATTCCACTACTGCTACAAAATTATGTTGTATCTGGGCTCCTGAATTTTCTTGAATGACATCATCAGTCTATTTTGATAACCACACATTCCAAAATTGTATTATGATATAGTGCATCTGCAATCAGTATCTTAATTAAGTTATTTGGAAACCTAAAAATATTTATAAATTTTGCAGCAAAGAAATAAATCAGAGGTATGACTTCTGGTTTACAATAACATCTAGCTGGCTGACCATAAATGTTCATTTCACTCCAATATTTCTAAAGCATTAGAAAAAAATAAAAATGAAAAAGCTCCCAAGAGCAAGACTAAACTATGTGCCTGAATCTGGGAAGAGTATTGACTTTTCAAACCATGAAACTCAGATGAGGATTGCAATCAGTGTCTCACATGAACCTGTGTAGCTTGAAAAATGTAACAAAATGATTTTTCTCCTTCTGTCTGCCTCTACAAGTTGTTTCATCTCCAGAAACTGAGGTCTTATACCAAATAGGAAATGGAACAGCTGTCCCTTTTTGTGTGAGTGACTGAGGCTATCAAAACCTCACCAACTTCTCTCACCTTTAAGTAACAGTTTTTATATGAAAACCTGAATGCGTGCATGTGAAGCTGCTTCAGTCGTGTCTGCCTCTTGCTACCCATGGACTGCAGGTCGCTAGGCTCCTCTGTCCATGGGGTGTCCCAGGCAAGAATATTGGAGTGGGTTGCCTTGCCCTCCTCCAGGGAATCTTCATCCAGGGATAGAACCTGTGTCTCCTGAGGCTCCTGCATTGCAGGCAAAATCTTTACTGCTGAGCCGGTGGGGAAGCCCAGTATATAGAATATTGTGGGAAGATTTGGTGAGAGAAAGAGGGGAGAAAAGTAGAGACAGCGAGTGTGGTTTGGGAATATATTGATTTTTGAGATGCTGATGTGAAATCCATATACAGTATGGATTTTCACATACTGAAACCATATACAGTAATATTTGCATTCTTGTTTTTGGATTATAGGTTATGTAACATTATATTTCTACTCATATCAATCCACTACATTCTCAAATCTATTCATCACTCTCCTAAAATTTATTTTGTTAAGGTTATCAATTAGTCCCTTTTTATTAAACCCAATGACTGCTTCTCAGTTCTTTTCTTAATTACTCTCTCAGTTGCATTTGGAAATGAAGTCTCCTTCCTTTATGAAACATCTGACATTTTTTACCTTAACATTAGATTTCTTATTTCATATTAAGGCTTATTCTGTATGTCTAGTGAGATTTCCACAATTCAAAATGGTGAAAAGATTTCATCTCTCATGCCAATTCTGATTTGCTATTGGTCGATGAATAGGGTCCAGTCTTGAGGACTCCAAAGACACACCTTATCCTAGTGAGGAAAAGTGCCAAGGCAGACGCTAGTATATATGAAAAATATTTGAGAATGTCACCTGACCCCTCAAGGAGCAAACCAAGTCTAACAGACTTATATCTGAGAACACCGTCCTCCTCCATAAACAATTCTGTTCCTCTTAAGATTTTATCAATATAAGGTATCCAGGGATTGAGGCACTAACTCAGGTAACATCCATGTTGAAGGGCCGGGTTGACACCTGAGGTTGATAGGGGGGATGAAATGAAGTTCATAATACTTCCTTAAAATAGGCAAGAGGTTTCTGTTATACTTGACTAGAATAATTGCTATGTAATGGTCCCATAATGTGTCCTCTAGCAGATTCTACAGAGAAAAGCAGTTAGTGTAAAACAGCTTCATGGGTCATTTAGATGAAATTCACTTTTGTGTGTGTGTGTGTGTGTGTGTGTGTGAATGAGAAGTGCTGAATAGATGCTCTCTATTGAATTCTTCTAAGAGAGCTCCAGATCTATGGAAAGAGTATAAAGAAAAGCAACTTTGTAGGATGGCTTCTCCAGGCTTTATTTATCCCACTAAAGTGAAGGTATTGTGATACAATAGAGTTATTCCCTTAGAAACAAATGATCATTAGGAATGGAGGCAGATGATTTGATTGCATTATTAAGTCAGAGGTAATTAGAAACATAATCTGATTTCCTGTAATATGGCTGTTAACTAAGAAGTCACAAACAAAGCACAAGGATCTGGTATGAAAGAGTTTGCATCTGCAGGCTAAGTCACTTCATAGCTCTTTGTGACTGGATGGACTGTAGTCCGTCAGACTCCTCTATCCATAGTATTCTCCAAGCAAGAATACTGGAGTGGGTTGCCATGCCCTCCTTCAGGAAGCTTCCAGAGCCAGAGATCAAGCCTGGGTCTCTTTTATCTCCTGCATTGACAGGTGGGTTCTTTACCAGTAGCGCCACCTCAGAAGTCCATGAAAAGGTTTGAAAGTGAAAGTGATTGTTGCTCAGTTGTGTCTGACTCTTTGTGACCCTATGGACTGTAACCCAACAGGCTCCTCTGTCCATGGAATTCTCCAGGCAACAATACTGGAGTAGGTAACCATTCCCTTCTCCAGGAGATCTTCCCAACTCAGGGATAGAACCCAGTCTCCCACATTCTGGGCAGATTCTTTATTGTCTGAGCCACCAGGGTTTAGGGAAAGCCAAAATCTGCTGCTCTCCCTTTTCCCATATGAAGGCATCATTTTGGCACTGAAACTCTCATGAAAGCTGTTATTCAGGTGTTACTCTACAACTTCAAAATATGGTATTTCATCAGTTACTAACCTGACCTCAATAGTCTAACCCAGTGAGGTAGGAAGCTCATCTCATACTGATTTTATATTGGTAGACAACATTTAGTGAGGTTGAATGATTGGGCCATTATTACCTGAATTTGAAGAGACAAAAGAGACATTAAAACAAGAGTTTTCCTGCTACATAATGCTGAGTGTACATGTAAGTGTGAAAAATAACATAAAGAAATTTTGGATAACCTAGTGGAATATGTTATCGTATAGTTTTAAAGACCTTTGCCCCTTTGCATTTATTTTTTCATAAATACATATTTATTCCCCCCAACCACAAACAGGAAACTTTTTCTTTGATTATAGTAGGTCCTAGGAGTGCAGGAATTATTCCTCTCATTAATGCTCTTATCATCTATTCTACACTTGGATGTATGGACACCTCTCATCATCAAACTGACCTTGAAAATAAATGTGTACTGTTTTAAAATTTTATTTATTGTTTAATTGAAGGATAATTGCTTTACAGAATTTTGTTGTTTTCTGTCAAACTTCAACATGAATCAGTCATCAGTTCAGTTCAGTCGTGCAGTCATGTCCGACTCTTTGTGACCCCATGAATCGCAGTATGCCAGGCCTCCCTGTCCATCACCAACTCCCGGAGTTCACTCAGACTCACGTCCATTGAGTCCATGATGCCATCCAGCCATCTCATCCTCGGTCGTCCCTTTCTCCTCCTGCCCCCAATCCCTCCCAGCATCAGGGTCTTTTCCAATGAGTCAACTCTTCGCATAAGGTGCCCAAAGTACTGGAGCTTCAGTTTTAGCATCATTCCTTCCAAAGAAATCCCAGGGTTGATCTCCTTCAGAATGGACTGGTTGGATCTCCTTGCAGTCCAAGGGACTCTCAAGAGTCTTCTCCAACACCACAGTTCAAAAGCATCAATTCTTCTGCGCTCAGCCTTCTTCACAGTCCAACTCTCACATCCATACATGACCACAGGAAAAACCATAGCCTTGACTAGACGGACCTTAGTCGGCAAAGTAATGTCTCTGCTTTTGAATATACTATCTAGGTTGGTCATAACTTTTCTTCCAAGGAGTAAGCGCCTTTTAATTTCATGGCTGCAGTCACCATCTGCAGTGATTTTGGAGCCCAAAAAAACAAAGTCTGACACTGTTTCTACTGTTTCCCCATCTATTTCCCATGAAGTGATGGGGCCAGATGCCATGATCTTCGTTTTCTGAATGTTGAGCTTTAAGCCAACATTTTCACTCTCCTCTCTCACTTTCATCAAGAGGCTTTTTAGGTCTTCACTTTCTGCCATAAGGGTGGTGTCATCTGCATATCTGAGGTTATTGATATTTCTCCCAGCAATCTTGATTCCAGCTTGTGTTTCTTTCAGTCCAGCATTTCTCATGATGTGCTCTGCATATAAGTTAAATAAGCAGGGTGACAATATACAGCCTTGACGTACTCCTTTTCCTATTTGGAACCAGTCTGTTGTTCCACGTCCAGTTCTAACTGTTGCTTCCTGACCTGCATACAGATTTCTCAAGAGGCAGGTCAGATGGTCTGGTATTCCCATCTCTTTCAGAATTTTCCACAGTTTATTGTGATCCACACAGTCAAAGGCTTTGGCATAGTCAATAAAGCAGAAATAGATGTTTTTCTGGAACTCTCTATACTTATATCCCCTCCCTTTGAACCTCCTTCCCTCTTACAATTTTTAAGTTTTTTCTACAGCTAAAGGAAGCATTTTTAAATTTTATGTAAGAATCATTTGAAGAACTTAAGATAATTAGTTCCTAGGATCTGCTCCTAGAAAATGAAGCTCTGTCGGTCTTCATTTTAGACTCAGAAGTATGTATCTTTTATAAGTAGTGTGAAGAAGAAAGTGGGCCTTAGGAAGCATCACTATGAACAAAGCTAGTGGAGGTGATGGAATTTCAATTGAGCTATTTCAAATTCTAAAAGATGATCCTGTGAAAGTGTTGCAATCAATATGCCAGCAAATTTGGAAAACTCAGCAGTGGCCACAGGACTGGAAAAGGTCAGTTTTCATTCCAATCCCAAAGAAAGGCAATGCCAAAGAATGCTCAAACTACCACACAATTGCACTCATCTCATACGGTAGAAAAGCAATGCTTAAAATTCTCCAAGCCAGGCTTCAACAGTACATGAACTGTGTACTTCCAGATGTTCAAGCTGGATTTATAAAAGGCAGAGGAACCAGAGATCAAATTGCCAATATCTGTTGGATCATCAAAAAAGCAAGAGAGGTCCAGAAAAGCATCTACTTCTGCTTTATTTACTATGCCAAACCCTTTGACTGTGTGGATCACAATAAAGAGTGGAAAATCTGAAAGAGATGGGAATACTAGACCACCTGACCTGCCTCTTAAGAAATCTGTATGCAGGTCAGGAAGCAACAGTTAAAAATGGACTTGAACAACAGACTGGTTCCAAATAGGAAAAGGAGTATGTCAAGGCTGTATATTGTCATCCTGCTTATTTAACTTATATGCAAAGTACATCATGAGAAACGCTGGGGTGGATGAAGGGCAAGTTGGAATCAAGATTGCCAGGAGAAATATCAATCGCCTCAGATATGCAGATGACACCACCTTTATGGTAGAAACTGAAGAGGAACTAAAGAGCATCTTGATGAAAGTGATAGAAGAGAGTGAAAAAGTTGGCTTACAGCTCAACATAATTCAGAAAACTAAGATCATGGTATCTGGTCCCATCACTTCATGGAAAATAGTTGGGGAAACAATGGAGACAGGAAAGGACAGAGTGTATTTTTGGGGCTCCAAAATACTGCAGATGGTGACTGTAGCCATGAAATTAAAAGACACTTGCTCCTTGGGAAAAAAGTCATGACCAACATAGACAGCATATTAAAAAGCAGAGACATTGCTTTGCCAACAAAGTTCCATCTCGTCAAGCTATGGTTTTTCCAGTAGTCATGTATGGATGTGAGAGTTGGACTATAAAAAAAGTTGAGCACCAAAGAGTTGATGCATTTGAACTGGGGTGTTGGAGAAGACTCTTGAGAATCTCTTGGACAATGAGGAGATCCAACCAGTCCATCCTAAAGGGAATCAGTCCTGAATATTCACTGGTAGACTGATGCTAAAGCTGAAACTCTAATACTTTGGCCACCTGATGCAAAGAACTGACTCACTGGAAAAGATCCATTGGAGACTGACTCATTGGAAAAGACCCTGATGCTGGGAAAGATTGAAGGTGGGAGAAGAAGAGGACAATTGAGGATGAAGTGGTTAGATGGCATCACTGACTCAATGGACATGAGTTTGAGCAAACTCTGGGAGTTGGTGATGGACAGGGAGGCCTGGCGTGCTGCAGTCCATGGGGTCACAAAGAGTCAGACACGACTGAGCGAATGAACTGAACCGAATGCAGAATATAATTCAAGTTATTTTCAAAACTGAGAAAGACCTCAATGGAGGGATAATAGAAGCAGTATAATGGGAAAGTCATAAATGTGCATAAGTGCACTTAATCTTGTAGCTAGTGTCTTTCATCTATGTTTTGTATCTCTTGTAAATTTCTTCCTGTCAGCTATATTCCTGGGAGATCTCTTTAACCCCTCTATTCTAATACCAGCATAAGAGAGGCCATAAAGATGTGAGTGGTAGTTACCATACTGGACAGAACAGTTCTAGAATCTCAGAACAGGCTTGTCTATGTATCATTAGTCTTTCATCCTTTACTAGATGGCCCTCTCTGAGACATTATAGCTCAAATGTGTAATTTAGCACAAGTTGGTACTTTAATTACTAAGTTTGGTAATTTAGTACAAGTAATTTAGTACACTTCCTTCTATATTCTGTATATATTCATCTATATATATATATATATTCTGTATTTTATATATATATATATTATATCCTTCTTCTATATATATTCCTTCTGACTGATATTTGAGCTTCAGTTCAGTATTGCTATCTGTAGTATGATACTATAAACCTTATTTGCCAAAGATTTTCAGAATATCATTTGAGATAAGACATTTTTTTGAATAGGCTTCATTTTATAGCAGTATGAGGGTAACAGAAAAATTGAGCAGGAAGTACAAAGTTCCCATGTACTCTCTCTCCCAGATACCCACTCCTCCAGTTTCCCTTATTATTATCATCTCCATTAGTGGAGTACATTTGTTACAATTATTGAACGAATAATAAATTATATTAGCTAAAATCCACACTTTACATTAAAATTCATTTTTGTATTGTAATTTCTATGGGTTTTGACACATACACAATGTCACACATTCACTAGTACAGTATAATACAGAGGTTTTATGCCCTAAAAGTCTGTGCTTTGCCTATACGTCTCTCCTGCTCACCCAAGTCTTCAGTTCAGTTCAGTCACTCAGTCATGTCCAACTCTTTGCAACCCCTTGGACTGCAACAAGCTAGGCTTCCCTGTTCATCACCAACTCCTGGAGTTTACTCACACTCATGCCACTGAGTCAGTGATGCCACCCAACCGTCTCATCCTCTGTCATCCCCTTTTCCTCCTGCCTTCAATTTTTCCCAGCATCTGGGTCTTTTCAAATGAGTCAGTTCTTCACATCAGCCCAAGTCTTAGTGACCACTAATTTTTCATATCTCTACAGTTTGCCTTTTCCATAATGTCTTATGGTCAGAATTATACAGAATGCAATCTTTTGCAATATTTTGGATGATCTTTCATTTAGCAACATGCATGTAAGATTTCATGGCTTGATAGCTCATTTATTTTTATTGTTAAATAATATTCCACTATAGGCTTTCCTGGTTACTCAGTGGTAGAGAATCCGCCTGCCAGTGCAGGAGACATGGGTTCGATTCCTGTCTTCACATCAGCCCAAGTCTTAGTGACCACTAATTTTTCATATCTCTACAGTTTGCCTTTTCCATAATGTCTTATGGTCAGAATTATACAGAATGCAATCTTTTGCAATATTTTGGATGATCTTTCATTTAGCAACATGCATGTAAGATTTCATGGCTTGATAGCTCATTTATTTTTATTGTTAAATAATATTCCACTATAGGCTTTCCTGGTTACTCAGTGGTAGAGAATCCGCCTGCCAGTGCAGGAGACATGGGTTCGATTCCTGTCGGGGGCCAGCGTGAGGAATCCCACCCGTGACAGGGTCACGTGGCAAACTCAGATGGCAGGGCAATTTGAGTCATCGGATTTCTCCCTGGTTTTTCCTGAACATGTGTGGGCATGAGGAGGCTCAGCTCTGGGAGCTATTCAGGGGTTTCCATCCCCTCTTTGATTAAGGTCTATCCATTTGGCAAAGTAAGGTGGTCAAGAGTTCAGGCTCTTAAATCAGCTCAGTCACTTTCTAACAGGTGACTTCACCGTGGTGTGATGCTGTTCTCTTGTGCAGAATGCAGCTGGATCCCAGGGGTATCGAGAGGGATAAATGAAAAAGATGGCTGTCGGGGGCCAGCGTGAGGAATCCCACCTGTGACAGGGTCACGTGGCAAACTCAGATGGCAGGGCAATTTGAGTCATCGGATTTCTCCCTGGTTTTTCCTGAACATGTGCCCCCCAAAATAAGAATTTGTCTGTTTTCCCATTATTTTCTAATTTTCTCTGGAAAAAGTTAATTCTGAGCTTTGGTTTCCTGCATTTGAAAGTGTTTCAGCCCAACCCCCCTTTGATAACACTCTAGCCTGCCTAAACAGGGTCCCCTGACTTTTTGCAAGCTTGTGAATTGCTCACAACCTCCCAACTGTGAGAGGCACAAAAGCCTTAAAGTATCTAAAGTTTCAGAGCCTTTTCAAATTCATATTGGTGATAGGATTTCATGGTTGACTCAATGATTGCTGCCAGACTTCCTTATTTTTTTATCTATCAGGCACCCAGGAAGATGTAATCAATACATATGGGATATGGAAAAGGATATCTAGTAGTTTTGATGTTAGCAATACTAGACTTTTGCTATAAATCACTGTACTTCCTTTTATTACAAACTGCTATATTTTTATTTAGTGTTTTCTGAGAGTGGCATTCAGACTTTGGAAAGATTAACACAAATGAGTCTTCTGGTTAACAAAACTTCATCAGAAGAGAGCCATAGAAATGTTAATAGGCCTCTTGGCCAGAAGATAATGTGGACCACCTGAGACTTCTGTAACAGGAGAGTATGCAAAAAAGAAAGCCTTGTCTCAATGAGGGTCGGGACTGCTACCTCTGCGTAACTCTGCATATTCTATTATGTATAATTTGGGGTATATAAGCTGATTCTGAACAATAAACTCTCTCTTGGAGCCTTACGCAGACGTTGGATTTCCCCTTTTTTCCCCTTCCCTTTTTTCCCTTTCCCCCCCTTTTTTCCCTTCTCCCCTTCCCTCTCGGAGAGTCTTACACTGATGCTGGGCTTCCCCCGTGTCTCATATTTTCTCTAATTTCTGGCTGAATTCCCATCTGGGGCGCGGAGGCTCGCCATGTCTACTTACCTGTCCCCGCTGCTAAGATCCGTAAGAGAGAGAACCCAGGGCGGGGCACTCTCCGATATTCAAACGGACGCCGGTGGCCTAACATAGGTGGTGCAAACCTCTTGTCTCGAGGTTTTATTGGCTTTCCACGTAAACCAAGTTATTCAGCCTTTTCTTCATCTTAATTTTCCTACTATACTATTTCTTCCTAATCTATTCTTATATTTCTAAATAAATAAGTTTTTCCTCGCTGACGCCGTCCCCCCTTCGAATCACCCTGGATCCACCGGGGCTGGACCCCGGCAGTGGGCAAAGTAATGTCTCTGCTTTTGAATATGCGATCTAGGTTGGTCATAACTTTTCTTCCAAGGAGTAAGCATCTTTTAATTTCATGGCTGCAATCACCATCTGCAGTGATTTTGGAGCCCCCCAAAATAAAGTCTGACACTGTTTCCACTATTTCCCCATCTATTTCCCATGAAGTGATGGGACCAGATGCCATGATCTTCGTTTTCTGAATGTTGAGCTTTAAGCCAACTTTTTCACTCTCCTCTTTCACTTTCATCAAGACGCTTTTTAGTTCCTCTTCACTTTCTGCCATAAGGGTGGTGTCATCTGCATATCTGAGGTTATTGATATTTCTCCCGGCAATCTTGATT
The DNA here is from genome assembly GCA_006408695.1 of Aepyceros melampus. Taxonomy (NCBI): domain Eukaryota; kingdom Metazoa; phylum Chordata; class Mammalia; order Artiodactyla; family Bovidae; genus Aepyceros; species Aepyceros melampus. The sequence continues at coordinate 54,103 of SJXQ01012105.1, forward strand.
CCAGCTTGTGTTTCTTCCAGTCCAGCGTTTCTCATGATGTACTCTGCATAGAAGTTAAGTAAGCAGGGTGACAACATACAGCCTAGACGTACTCCTTTTCTATTTGGAACCAGTCTGTTGTTCCATGTCCAGTTCTAATTGTTGCTTCCTGACCTGCATGTGGGTTTCTCAAGAGGCCAGTCAGGTGGTCTGGTATGCCCATCTCTTGAAGAATTTTCCACAGTTTATTGTGATTCACACACTCAAAGCCTTTGGCTTAGTCAATAAACCAGAAGTACCAAATAATATTCTCAATTTTTCCCATGGTTATTTGGCCTTTTAGGTTTTTTCCCTCTTTTTGACTCAGTTTTGGTTATTTGTATTTTATAGAAATTTATTTCTGTTTTTCTAACTTGTCAGCATAGAATGCTACAAAAATACCCTTTATAATTTTTAATTCCTTTTATATTTATGATTATTTTTTGTTCCTAATTTTCCTTTTATTCAACTAGTTTATTTTTATTTTATTGTGTTCCCCACCCCCATAGGACCATGAACTGAAATTTAAAGGATAATTAAGAGTTTACAGGCAAAGAAGGAAAGGAAAGTATCTCTGGAGAAGTAAACATCATGGACAGAAATATGCAGCTGTAAAATAGCTTTGGGGTATTGAAGGGGATGACAGAGAATGAGATGGTTGGGTGGCATCACTGACTCAATGGACATGAGTGTGGGTAAACTCTGGGAGTTAGTGATGGACAGGAGGCCTGGCGTGCTGCAGTCCATGGGGTTGCCAAGAGTCGGACATGACTGAGGGACTGAACTGAACTGAGCTTGGCTACAACATCATGATAAAGGTAGGACAGTGAGCAGCTGCTAGATTTTGAAGAAATCTCACCAGTGAGCATTATTCCACTGTCACCTCATTTTTACTGCATACCCTCAAGAGCCAAAGGCCTGATGGGAACATCCCATTAGTCCAATTCCATCTTTCAGAGGGTGGGGAAAAGGTGTATCTGGTTTTTTGGGCTCCTGGAAGGAAACTGGGGCTCTGCTTTCTACCAACACTCTCACAGGGAGATAATGAGGGGAGAAAGGAGGATGTAGCTGGTTCCATCAAAAGATACTATTGAGTAGCCAGAGAATGACACACACCCACTACATGGAATCGCTGAAATCTTTCAACTGGGGAGAAAGCCAGGTTCAAATCTGTGTGTGTGTGTTTTCAATATTTAGAAGTAGGCAGCCTCCTCACTTACAGATGAGGAAATAAAGTTCAGGGGAGGACCTGAGACAATCCAAGGAAACCGTCATCAAGAGTTGAAATCAGGAAACCATAAACAAAATGAAAAGACAATGTATAGAATGAAAGAAAATATTTGTAAATGATGTGACTGACAAGGGATTCATCTCCAAAATATACAACTCACACAGCTCAATATAAAAAACAAACAAAACACCCGATCAAAAAATGGATGGAAAATGTAAATAGACATTTCTCCAAGGAAGACATACAGATGGCCAAAAGGCACATGAAAAGATGTTCAATGTTACTAATTAGGAGAGAAATGCAAATCAAAACCACAATGAGGTATCACCCACACCAGTCAGAATGGCCATCATGAAAAAAATCTACAAAAATAAGTGCTGGAGAGGGTGTGGAGTAAAGGGAACCCTCCTACATTGTTGGTGGGAATATAAATTGGTACAATTGTTATGAACAACAGTATGAAAAGTCCTTAAAACATTAAATACTGAGCTACCATTTGATCCAGTAATCCCACTCCCAGGCATATATCTGGAGAAAAACATACTTCAAAACGACACAGGCAACTCAATGTTCATGGCAGCTATTTGCAAAAGCCAAGACAGGGAAGCAACTGAAATGTCCACTGACAGAGGAGTGGACAGAAGATGTGGTACATATTTACAATGAAATATTACAGTAACTTAAAAAAAATGCCATTTGCAGCAGTGCCGATGAATCTGGAGACTGTCATACCGAATGAAGTCAGTCAGACAGATGTCAACCACAAATTGGCACTTGCCATCTACCTCTACAAGGATTAAATCACGTGCTGCTGCAGCTGCTGATTTTCAACACCCCCTGAAAGGGGCTCATGGAGGAGAGCAGAAATGAGACACTATAGGCTCAAGGAAAAACGGTCTTCCTAACTATTTAACAGATAGAAGAAAGTAGGGAAAACCACTAGACCATTCAGGTATGACCTAAATCAAATCCCTCATGATTATACAGTGGAAGTGAGAAATAGATTTAAGGGACTAGATCTGAGAGTACCTGATGAACTATGGAATGAGGTTCATGACATTGTACAGGAGACAGGGATCAAGACCATCCCCATGGAAAAGAAATGAAAAAAAGCAAAATAGCTGTCTGGGGAGGGCTTACAAATAGCTGTGAAAAGAAGAGAAGCGAAAAGCAAAGGAGAAAAGGAAAGATATAAGCATCTGAATGCAGAGTTCCAAAGAATAGCAAGAAGAGATAAGAAAGCCTTCCTCAGTGATCAATGCAAAGAAATAGAGGAAAACAACAGAATGGGAAAGACTAGAGATCTCTTCAAGAAAAGTAGAGATACCAAGGGAACATTTCATGCAAAGATGGGCTCGATAAAGGATGGAAATGGTATGGACCTAACAGAAGCAGAAGATATTAATTAAGAAGAGGTGGCAAGAATACACAGAAGAACTGTACAAAAAAGATCTTCACGACCAAGATAATCATGATGGTGTGATCACTCACCTAGAGCCAGACATCCTGAATGTGAAATTAAGTGGGCCTTAGAAAGCATCACTACGAACAAAGCTAGTGGAGGTGATGGAATTCCAGTGGAGCTATTTCAAACCCTAAAAGATGATGCCGTGAAAGTGTTGCACTCAGTATGCACTCAAGCATATTTGGAAAACTCAGCAGTGGCCACAGAACTGGAAAAGGTCAGTTTTCATTCCAATACCAAAGAAAGGTAATGGCAAAGAATGCTCAAACTACTGCACAATTGCTCTCATCTCACACGCTAGTAAAGTAATGCTCAAAATTCTTCAAGCAAGGCTTCAGCAATATGTGAACCGTGAACTTCCAGATGCTCAAGCTGCTTTTAAAAAAGACAGAGGAACCAGAGATCAAATTGCCAACATCTGCTGTGTCGTTGAAAAAGCAAGAGCTCCAGAAAACATCTATTTCTGCTTTATTGACTATGCCAAAGCCTTTGACTGTGTGGATCACAATAAACTGTGGAAAACTCTGAAAGAGATGGGAATACCAGATCACCTGACCTGCCTCTTGAGAAACCTGTATGCAGGTCAGGAAGCAACAGTTAGAACTGGACATGGAACAACAGACTGGTTCCAAATAGGAAAAGGAGTACGTCAAGGCTGTATATTGTCACCTTGCTTATTTAACTTCTATGCAGAGTACATCATGAGAAACGCTGGGCTGGAAGAAGCACAAGCTGGAATCAAAATTGCTGGGAGAAATATCAATAACCTCAAATATACAGATGACACCACCCTTATGGCATAAAGTGAAGAGGAACTAAAAAACATCTTGATGAAAGTGAAAGAGGAGAGTGAAAAAGTTGGATTAAAGCTCAACATTCAGAAAACAAAGATCATGGCATCTGATCCCATCACTTCACGGGAAATAGATGGGGAAACAGTGGAAACAGTGTCAGACTTTATTTTGGGGGGATCCAAAATCACTGCAGATAGTGATTGCAGCCATGAAATTGAAAGACGCTTACTCCTTGGAAGAAAAGTTATGACCAACCTAGATCACATATTCAAAAGCAGAGACATTACTTTGCCAACCACGGTCTGTCTAGTCAAGGCTATGGTTTTTCCAGGGGTCATGTATGGATGTGAGAGTTGGACTGTGAAGAAGGCTGAGTGCCAAAGAATTGATGCTTTTGAACTGTGGTATTGGAGAAGACTCCTGAGAGTCCCTTGGACTGCAAGGAGATTCAACCAGTCCATTCTAAAGACCAGCCCTGGGTGTTCTTTGGAAGGAATGATGCTAAAGCTGAAACTCCAGTACTTTGGCCACCTCATGCGAAGAGTTAACTCATTGGAAAAGACTCTGATGCTGGGAAGGATTGGGGGCAGGAGGAGAAGGGGACGACAGAGGATGAGATGGCTGGATGGCATCACCAACTTGATGGACGTGAGTGAGTGAACTCTGGCAGTTGGTGATGACAGGGAGGCCTGGCATGCTGCGATTCATCGAGTCACAAAGAATCGGACACGACTGAGTGACTGAACTGAACTGAAGATATTTTCAGGAGTTGATTTTATGAGTCCAATTCTTGTATCTCCTCAGATCTAGGAAAGCACTAAAATCCTTCATGGTGACACCTTTTCTTCATGACTAGCAGAAAGCTTCACGAGACAAGCAGAAATCTTCCAGAAAAACATGTGTTTGATTGCATGTATTCTCTTCACCAAAATAACTTATTTTACCTGCCTCTTCCTCCCTGCCTCTTTAGAGTAGTTCTCAGAGCTATCTAAGGTGCAGTATCCTGGGTTGCAGTCCTCATTTTGCCCCAAATAAAACTCACAACTCTCACAATTGTGCATTTTTTAAAAGTCAACACAGAGAAAGACAAATACCATACGATATCACTTGTATGTGGAATTTAAAAATAAAAATGGTACAAATGAACTTTTTTTGGTGGTTAAAGGCAATTAATGAAACATTCAATATTTATTCTTGATATCTTAAAAATTCAATAAAATAGAAATAAACATATATTCCTTAACATAATAAAATACTTAGCACAATACTTAATAAGGAAACAATTGAAGAATCCCCCATTAAACTAAGGAAAAAGACAGGACTCAATATCACCATTTAATATTTTCTGAAAATATTAGCCAACACAGTTAGATAGGAAAAAGAAATCAGAAATATAAAACTAGAAAATGAAATCATTATCACTGTTTACAAATAAGATGATTATACGACTAGAAAATCCAAGAGAATCAACTGAAAAATGATTAAAAACAATTATAGAGTTGAGTAAGAGATGGTAACTAGCTATGAAATTAATAATCATCAATAGTCTTTCAGGTGTGAAAAACACTGAAGAGATAAAAGATATAATGAATGATAACAAAATCAAAATGACAAAAATAGAGGATACAATGGGGAAAAGACAATATTTTCAATAGTGACATAAAATATAAAATACTAAGAAATAAAATTAAGAAATGGACTTTATTTTAAAAACTTCTAAAAATGCCTGAGAGACACACATATCAAAACACAAGACTTTTTAAAATAGTAAGGAATATCATGCTCTTGGATGAAATACAATCAATGTCACTGGAAGCAACCTAGATGTCCATCAACAGAGGAATGGATAAAGAAGATGTCATATGTATACACAATGGAATATTATTCAGGCATTAAAAAGGATGAAATAATGCCATTTACAGCAACATGGATGGACCAAGGACATCAGCCCTATAGGAGATGCGCAATTTCACAGAAAGGGATAAACAAATGTCTCTTGAATATATAAAATGTGCTTAACCTAGGTCATGATAACTGTAAATTAAAACTGTATGAAGGCCATTTTTCACTTCTCAAATTATCACTATGTTGTTGGCATGGGTATGAGGAAGCATTTCATATGTTGCTGGTGGAAAGGTATGCTGGTGCAACCTCTGTGGAGGACAATATGGCAACTTTCTGAAAATTGCAAACGCATATATCCTTTGACCAGCAATGCCATTTCTAGAGATTCATCATTAACAAAATTATGCACGTACAAGGTAGGGTTTAGGAAACCTCCATCAGACTAACCAAGCGAGGTTGCTGCCAGAAACAGGGAGATGGTCTCGGATCTCTGTCAGGCCTTGTGTAGGAGACCCCCTTGTGTTTTCAGGAAAAGTGAGGCCAAGGACACCAGCAGAGCCAACATCTGCTATTCTTGGGGCTGCTGACAACATGCAAGATGTGGATGGAGAGGCTGCTGTGCCCTACCCATTCTTCTGGCAATTGTGGACTTCTAGCTTTGTGGTGGGCACAGCCCATCCAAAGATCCCCAGAGCAGAAAAAGCCATCAGGGAGAATCCTGGGTTCATGAGGGATGGAACCCATGTTTTGTTTTTTGTTTTCTGGTGAGGAAGAAAAGGACCCATTTTTCCTGACACTAATGAAAGGGTGAAAAATATAGTTTATTTTTAAGAACTAATACTATTGCCCTTCCCATCAGACATCTGCCTCTACTATATTTGCAAAAAAGCCTGGTAATCTGGCCTTTAGGCTCTTATATACTATAAATTTATAAAATCCAGGTTTGATATCCAGATACTCCAGTATCTGTCAACTTTAGCAACCACTTAATCACTCTGTGCCTGTTTATCTGTAAAATGGGAAAAATAATACCTGTCTCTAGGACTATACTATAAATGTATACAAAAGAACTTTTTAATAGTTAAAGGGCCTATAGAAGTTCCAGTTGAAGAATAAAATATAAACCACTTCAGAATTAATGAAGAACTGGGATTGCAGACCTTCCTGAGATACAGGTATAGTCTGTAGGTTACTCTTCTAACAAGGTGGTATTCAATGTCTATGGAGCAGCCCCATCTCTGGCTCAACATTTTTATGTGAGTGGATTTAGTTAACCATGTATATACCTGTCTTCCATGGCTAACACTTTCCTTCCTATTCCAGAATGAATGCACAACCTCAGCTCAACTTCCCAGGAGGGAAAGCAACTGTATGGCTTAAGAAAGAAGAGACTGAGGCAGGAATCGTGTTTTTTTGTGCAAGGACAAGTTTTGAGATTGTTCCCCTGAGACAAGCTTGAAGCAACTGAGACTTAAATAGGATCCTGGGAGAGATGGTATCAGTGAAATATCATCTCAGTTGGTGCTCACCGTAAACCAAGCCATTCCATTGGAAAGGGAGACCTACCAATGTTGTGCCAGAAGCCAGAAGCTGGATATCCACCTTCAGGGCCATTTTTGTCTATGTGAGTCATAGCTGAGCTTCTGATATCATCCCAATGCTACCAGGTGGGATAGTAAGCAGGGTCACAGCTAGAGACAGAAGTAGTTATTTCAGGTCCTAGATAGGCAGTAACCTTGGAAAAAGTCCTTCCCATTACTTAGATCCTTTGTCATCACTCCCATTGGCAAATGCTGCCTTTACTCAAAGCATGGATACAAAGGTATCTCATTTTGTCTTTAATTTATAAATGGATAGGTGTCTTGAAGAGCATTTAGTCATAATAGAAACCCGGACTTGCTAGCAGCAGAGTGGCTAGGAATCCACCTGCCAATGCAGGGGACATGGGTTTGATCCTTGGTCCAGGCAGATCCTACATGCTGCAGAGCAACTAAGTCCATGTGCATCAACTACTGAGCCTGTGTGCTGCAGCTACTGAAGCTGGTGTGCCTAGAGCTTGTGCTTTGCAACAAGAAGCCACAACAATGAGAAGCCTGTGCACCTCAATCAACAGTAGCCCTGCTCACCACAGCTAGGGAAAGCCTAGCAGCAACAAAGACCCAGCACAACGAAAAAAAAAAAAATTTTTTTTTTTTAAAGAGTAAATCTTAAGAACTTTCATCAGGAAAAAAGAAAGTCTATTTTAAAAAAAAGAAACAGAAACCCACTCAAATTTTCAAAGATTTGGGGAGGGGGCAGGGAATAATAAGTACAGCAAGCCCTCATGAGTTCTGGAATCAGAAACCAGAAAACCAACAGAAGCCCCATTACTGTCTCAGTCTCTCCGGGGTAGGAAGCCCTCTCATTGCTGCACACCCCCTTCGTGTATGTCCCCTGCTTTGTCACTACTGTGTGTGCATGTGCTCAGTTGTTTCAGTCGTGTCCTACTCTGCGACCCCGTGGATCATAGCCAGCCAGGCTTCTCTGTTCATACTTTTCCCAGCAAGAATACTGGAGTGGGTCGCCAGGCCCTCCTCCAGGGGATCTTCCCAATCCAGGGATGGAACTCCCGTCTTTTGCACTACAGGCAGATTATTTACCACTGAGTCACCAGGCTTTAGCACAGCCTAAATATGGTCACTCCAACTTCAACTTTATATACAGCTTCCTCCTGTTCTCAGACAAGGGAGCAAGTCTTCAAAACTAAACTATGTTCTAGCTAGAATTCTATACCCAACCAAACTACCAGTTAAACACGAGGAAAGAATGAAGACAGTTTGACACACAATGACTCAAAAAAAAAAAAAAAGTGCTTCAGTAAACCAAAAAGGTGAATCAGTACAGTGGATAAAATGAGATCCAGGAAATGAGAAAACTAATAGAGAAAGAGGATAAAGAAATTCTAGAATGAAAAAGGGCCCAAAAAGGTAATTAGTTGTGAAGAAAGTAAATGATAGGAGGGCTCGGAAAGATCTCTAGAGGGTGAAATGGAATTGACAGATCTTTCTGAAGGTCTATGACAGATCTGATAAAGGATTAAAGATATGGATATGGAAAACTCTGCCTATTTAAGATGACCATCATCTCCAGGGAAAACACTAAATTTCACAAAAGGAAGCACAATGGTAGCTCACAATTTGGCTCTGTAATAAGTAACATTTACAGAATCCAAATTATGTAAAAATAAACTAAAATTTGTGATATAATGATTTTTGAAAGATGCAGAGAAGGGTAGAGGTTTAAGAGAACTATACCCTCATTTTCTATAACACAAAGTCAGTAGACAATGTCTAAACTTTATCATCAAGAAGTGGCAGTCTTAGGGCTTTGTGTAGGAATATGGTAAAACACCTCAAAGTGTTGATAATGGATAAAAGGACACTATTATTTTTTATGAACTTTCACATACTATCTTTTTGACTTTAAGAAAAATAGATCTAAAGTACATCTACTGCTGCTGCTGCTGCTGCTAAGTCGCATCAGTCGTCTCCAACTCTGTGTGATCTCATAGATGGCAGCCCACCAGGCTCCCCCATCCCTGGGATTCTCCAGGCAAGAACACTGGAGTGGGGTGCCATTTCCTTCTCCAATGCATGAAAGTGAAAAGTGGAAGTGAAGTCACTCAGTCATGTCCGACTCTTAGCGACCCCATGGACTGCAGCCTACCAGGCCCCTCCATCCATGGGATTTTCCAGGCAAGAGTACTGGAATGGGCTGCCACTGCCTTCTCCTACCCACCCCCAAATAGAATTTACTTATAATGCAGGAGACCTGGGTTTGATCCCTGGGTCGGAAAGATCCCCTGGAGAAGGGAATGGCAACGGACTTCAGTATCCTTGCCTGGAGAATTCCATGGACAGAGGAGCCTCGTGGGCTACAGTCCATGGGGTCACAAGAGTCAGACAGACTGGTTGACTAACCCTTCACCCCCAGATAAAAACCTATCCCAGAGCCTTTTAACAAATATTTTCATCATCACCTACAGTTACTAGTTAATCCAAAATTTCTACTTCAGCCTAAGGGAATTTGTTTTCCTCCTAGCTTCCTAGTGTCTTCCCATCTGACCTAACCAGTTTAACATTCAGCACTGCCATTCTCTCCCTTACCAAACTTTCATCTCACTGGCTTCTGTGACTGTTTTCTGGTTTTTCTACCTTTCTGGCTGTTCTTTTCTTTCCTCTGCCTGTTTCCTCCTCCCGCCTCTCAAACATGAAAATTCATTCAAGGCTCACTCCCCCCCTTCAGTCTTTTCTTTCTCTCAATTTCTCATCCATCCTCATGATCTAAACCTGCAACTCCTTCCAACTGACCCACAAATCAACTCTAACCTCTTCCCTAAGTTTCAATTAAAAAATCTACCCTGACAACTGACTCCTTGTTCTTAAATGCCCTACCATTTCCTCACTCAAAATCAAATCTGAGACCACATTTTTGTCCATGATTCAGAGTCATAAGCTTGGTTCCTCCTTTTTCCTCTTCCCCTATCTGGTCAGGAAGTACTACTAGTTCTTTCCCATATTTATTCCCTTCTTTCCAAAGGTGTTTTCCAGGTCTTCAACCTATCTCACAGTATAGTCTCCTAAGCAGTAAACCCCAGATCTCAAATCTGCCCATGTTTTTCAATATTTAACGTCCCACACCTACCTCAGGGCCTGGCACCGAGCTTCTGCCTAATAAATGGTCCATTGTCCCTAAATACGATCTCTACCTCTAATCCATACTGCCACCAGACATCTAAAACGCAAATTTGTACAAACTACACACCATTCAGAGTTTTGATGGCTTTTCAGTGTCATGCGGCAGTGAATTAGTTTAGCCTGGCCCTGGAGGTGCTCTATGAAATTTCATTCTACTACTTATGTGAATACTGTTCTGGTTCATCTCCCTAATGGCAACTCCTCTTTTATTCATCTGAACAGACTGATTAATATCCCAGGCACAGTGCTAAGCCTTGCAGAATAGAATGGGAGTATAAGGAAGCCACTGTCCTTATAATCCAGTATTTGTGTTCTCCTAATACCCCTTAAATATTTCTATTAGTACTTGTGACGGTTCTCCTTAAGATAGAAAGCTTTTCTCATCCTCTCAGCATACTTAAGTACTACAGTCAGTAAATATGGATGCTCACCAAATGTGGAAATAAGGTTCTTTTTGGAAGGTGAAATAAGGCCAAAGAGGTAACAGATAATACCAATAAACAATGTCTACCATTTACTGAGTGTTTACTGTGTGCCAGGCATTGTGCTAAGTAATACATTATTTCGGAGAGGGCGACAGCACCCCACTCCAGTACTTTTTCCTGGAAAATCCCATGGATGGAGGAGCCTGGTAGGCTGCAGTCCATGGGGTCACTAAGAGTTGGACACGATTGAGCGACTTCACTTCCACTTTTCACTTTCATGCACTGGAGAAGGAAATGGCAACCCACTCCAGTGTTCTTGCCTGGAGAATCCCAGGGACGGGGGAGCCTGGTGGGCTGCCGTCTATGGGGTCACAAAGAGTCGGACACAACTGAAGCAACTTAGCAGCAGCAGCAAACTGCTTGATTCACTCCAGAGGATGGTTTTGAAATGAGATTTGGGGACACTCAAATCTAAGGTAACTAAGCTATTTTAGCTGTCTCTTTGGCCTTTAGAGTTCCTTCAAGGTAGACCGATTTGCATCCCCACTGTGACACACATAGATTCTATATTTATGTACTGTTGCTTAAGTACGTCATCATCACCACCCACAGACGTTAAAAAATACTTATGTGGGCAACTAATTATACTGAGAGGTATCCTTGGAGATCATGAAAAAGATGTCTTGAGATTATGCAAAAGGAGGTATTAATTTGCAATGATTTACCATTTCATGTCTGCACAATTGGTAACTGATACAGGTTTTTGCCTCTCCTTGACATCCTTAATTTCATGCCTATTGAGGCCTTCCTCAAATCAGTAAGTAATATTTCCAAGTGCCACCAGAATGCAAGCTCTATAAATATGGTACGGACTTTGTCTTTTTTACCCCAACAAAAATACACTATCAGGCACATGAAAGTGAAGTCGCTCAGTTGTGTCTGACTCTTTGCGACCCCATGGACTGTAGCCCACCAGGCTCCTCCATCCATGGGATTCTCCAGGCAAGAATACTGGAGTGGGTTGCCATTTCCTTCTCCAGGGGATCTTCCCAACCCAGGGATTGAACCTGGGTCTCCTGCATTGTAGGCAGATGCTTTACCGTCTGAGCCACCAGGGAAGTCAGGCACATAGCAGGCTTTTAATAAATTTGTTTAAAGAATTTGTATGATGGGCTAGGCTTTACAGGTGCTTCCAACCTCACATAACACTTCCAGGTAAATATTCCCTGATTACTCACCAGCAAATAGGTATAAAGAGGTTAAAGGTGGCCCCAGTGCACAGGAATTAACACAGGACCGTCTCACTCTAAAATCTGTGCTCAGTGATCACCTACTACATGCTAAGCAACTTCTCTCTCAACTCCATCACCACTCTCCCCATTCTGAGACTACCTCCTCCCATTTCCAGAAACAGGACCACCTAACACTCTTACTTCAGCCCTTAACCTAAACTATCAAAAGAAAACAAAGAGCTAATCTTTGCTCCTTGGCAAGCATCTGCCAAATGTAAGCCTACACCAGCTTTCAGGAGGAAACTAGTGAATATCAAGCAGTCTGACCCTTCAGACATAATTCTTTATTGAATCCAAATCCTCTCAGATGGCTATTTCATTGACAAAGTTAACTATTCATACAGATTAAAAACTTTAAAGAAGGAATTTGTTTTAGCCATACAACCTATTATCATTTATTACTACCTCTGACTCCCAAGTTATGCTAGAGGGAAAAAAAATCTCTAAGCTCTTTTCCTTTTTCTAGTCAGGTGAAGAGAATGAACTTCGATAGTTCATTCCTTTCATCCCTCTCTCCCAACTCAAGACTCAGTAGAATTATGGATGTGGTAGTGTTCGTAAAACAACAACACACAGTTTCTCAGACCCAGAGAAATGACATAGGTCAAGTTATCATGCATACATGTGACAAAAATGAGGGAACTTTCCTGGATCTCTACGCCTCCCTCAGTTCATGAAGCTAATTCCAGTAAGTCTCTCTGTCCTTTCACTGTGCCAGGCATTCACTGCTATACATGGAAAACCTACCTTGAAATTGAATGGCATCTATTTCTTCTTTGTCCTACCTTCCAGCAAGGAGAGATCAAAGGTAGGCTTCTTCCCTACTTCCATCAGGATCATGCAGATTTCATAAGATCACAATTGCAACTTTAAGCAGCAAGACACAACACATGTAAGACTTTCTTCCCTGCTTTCCTTGTCCATTTCCTCCAGTCATAAGGTTCTATCAAACACATATCCCAGGATGAAGTATATCAGGTATTTTGTTGCTATTCTTAAGTTTGTGGCATAATACAAATCTTCCTTTTTCTTAATTTTTATTTTTTTAGTTTGTTTTGCTTTACAATACTGTATTCGTTTTGCTACACATCGACATGAATCAGCCACGAGTGTACATGAACTCCCAATCCCGACCCCCACCTCCCCCCTCCAGCCCCACACCCTCTCTCTGGATTATCCCCGTGCATCAGTCCCAAGCATCCTGCATCAAACCTGGACTGGCGATTCGTTTCACTTATATCACACATGTTACACTGCCACTCTGCCAACCCATCCCATCCTCTCCCTCTCCTACAGAGTCCAAAAGGCCGTTCTATACATCTGTGTCTCTTTTGCTGTCTTGTGTACAGGTTTATCATTACCATCATTCTAAATTCCATATATATGTGTAAGTATACTGTATTGGTGTTTTTCTTTCTGGCTTACTTCACTCTGTATAATTGGCTCCAGCGTCATCCACCTCATTAGAACTGATTCCTTTTTCTTTCTACAGCTTTGTAAGCTCTGTGCCAGATTAAAAAAAAAAAAAAAAGCTACAGCAAGAGAAAACGGACTTTCTTTAGCTTGGTATCTTTCGCATACAGTATGCAGAGAAGGAAATAACAGGGAACAGGTGAAGAGAGGCTAAATATGCCAAGAATATGGGAAATATAAGATGGGCAAGTAGATGTATTCCTTCACCTCCCTTCCTCACTGCCAGAACAAACCTAACTTTTTTCCTATCGCAGTCACCAGTAAACAGTGCAGTTCTCACAAAAGCAGTTGGTATACAGTTCTCACTCAAATACTGGCTAAGTCTTATGTTGTGTTTTTGTACCCTGGAAGAACTTCTCCTCTATGCTCTCTGAACAAAGTCAAATAAACAAGCAAGTCAAACAAAAGGAGAACATCAATGTTTCTAGAAGAAATTTTATTTGACACTGTTAAGGGAAGGTAGATGAAACAAGCAAACACAGTTAGGATAGGAGAAGAACGCCAGACCCAGTAACTGACTTGGCAGAAAATGAGGAAACAGAGCTTCGTGTTGAACAGCATCCACATAGTGGTGCTGGAGGAAGAGGAAGATTTATTTGCAGGCCAGGTGCACCACAGATCCTAACTGTCCAGCTTCAATGAAGTACCTCTCAACCTCTCTAATCATTTCTCTCTTTTTAAATAAACATCAAAACAGTATTTGCAGCCTTTTCTTTTCTCCCTAAGTCTACAGATCCTCTTGTCTCTCTTTGGACAGATAACCTCTTATCATAGTTAAGCAGAGAGGTGGGGGCAGGATATTCCTGATAGGAGGAACTATATGAATAAAGAGGTGGGAACACAATTCAACCAGGGCTAAATGGCAAACCATCAAAGGGAAACAGACACCTTACCTGTGATCCTTGGCCAGGACCTGCAAAATGTAGGAGTTAAAATTTATAGGAATAGAGGAAGAAAGGCTTAAACAGATGGGTTAAGACCTTTATTAGTGATAGCACTGAACCTCAAACTAAGGATTTTGGATTTTGTTGTCTTGTGGAGGTAAAAAGACTAGACATGAAGTCAAAAGGCCTGAATTCAAATTCTGACTCTGCAACATACAAGCTACGTGTCTACATGCCCTTGGGCAATGAAGTTTTGAGATACTATTTCTATCTACTTATTTATAAAATGGCATGTTTCCTACTTTATCTTCTGTTTCCATAGGATTCCTCTGAGAATCAAATGATATTCTCGATTTTAAACCTAGATCCACTGGAATTCTGACTCTGAAGTCTCCAAAGCTTTCTCCACTATAGTACATTCACTTTAATCTTTATTGACCTATTTTATGTACTAGTGCTGTTCTTTTAACTAAATTTTAAGTTTACATGAGTGGAGATGTCTTTTACTTTTTTACTATTCGAAGACTCTTCTGAAACTACTCCATATTATACAATTGCTGGAAGTCTCACAAAGAAGCCATATCCAACTATAGAAAAAGTTTTTATCCATTGTGCTTTGCTAATTATAACCTACATAAAAAAAAAAGTCTGCAGAAAGGACACATGATTACTGGCCAAGTTTATCAAGACATTTAAGAGCATTAGACTACTAACTCTGACTTGAACTAAGCAGAATAAACAACGCCAACAGTAAGTCAGGGGTCCCACTTCTAAAGAATTTATTTATTCTGCTTATTTCAAGACAGTTAAACAGAAATTTGAAACACTTATATCTTGACTTTCAAATGCATGAATAAGTACTCTTCTGGACACACATCTAAACTTCAATCTATATGAGTGATTCATAACCCAAGGAATTTGAACCTCTGTAAGACCATGCAGTTACATAAGAAATCTGTTTAAGTATTATCTCTAATATATCTTACACATAAGTAATAGTTCTTCAACTGGATGTAGATTCTTGTGTGACTAATAAAGACAACTTGATTTAAAAGCATTACTGAAAGCATAGCAGCATTTTGCTGTGTGTTTGTTCCAGCAAAAGATACTAAAACTACAATTATAATCTTGTTGGAAGGGAATCTAATAATTTTTGGACCTCAAAAATGATACATCTTATTAGAAAAAGAATCATAAGCTCACATTCCATGATTTACAGATATTAAGTATTTCCGGTGAAAGAGGAAAGGTAACATATCACTTCTGGGACACCTTAAGTGTAATTCAGCAAAACACAAAGTTTATATGTAAAAAATTTGAAACTTGAGTGCCTATAATTTCACTTATCTGGCAGGTATATAAGAGATCAAAACCTCAGTAATGTCCACTGGATAAGACATATTGACCCTCTCTTGATCCTGGAAAAGATCTCTGGTTGTATACTTTGTATTCTACACATTCTATTTTAAAATCCATGGCACAGCCTGATGGGATGCTGACATTACTGCAACCTACAATTCCCCGCCCCCAACAGGATGGACACCTGTGATATGTTTACCTCAGTGTTCTCCAACCTTTCTGGCACAAGGGACTAGTTTCATGGAAGATAATTTTTCTACAGATAAGGGTGGGGAGATGGTTTCAGGATGATTCAAGAGCGGTACAATTTATTATGCCGCCACTGATCTGACAGGAGGCAGAGCTCAGATGGTTATGTGAGGGGTACTGGCTGTAAACACAGACAAAGCTTCACTTGTTCGCCTGACACTCACCTCGTGCTGTGTGGCACAGTTCCTATTAGGCCACAGACCAGTACTGGTCCATGGTCCAGGGGTTGAGAACCCCTGGTTTACCCCACCAAATCTTTCCCCCAACTCCCTACATCAGAAATTATGCTAGATTCATTTTGGAAACTTTCAGAAAGAGTACTCTCTCCTGCTAGTACCCTCAAACTCCCAAATCTCCACTGGTAAATTCTTGCAAACAGCACCTTTATCTTCCTACTTCTTACTACAGAGACCAGTGGGATTTCCCCTAACAATCAAATATCTATTCAATCAGCCCCGCTCCTTCTCCTAAATCTGTCTTCCTTCACAGATGTCAGTGGCCTTCCTAGATCAGCTCTAAAAATCAACTCTGAGGTGGTGTCTCTTACTTCTCCAAACCCCAGAGGCTGTTTTGTTGTTGTTTAAAACAGACAAACTACAATCCCCTCCTGATTAGTTTTTGTTAAGTTCTGATAAACTTGTATTCCTTGAGAAATAGTACTTGGACACCAAGAAGAATGAACTGAAGCACACAGAAGGTCATGTGAGAAGTCAATTTGTCATCAATAATTTATCAAGAAAGAAATTTTAAAAACAATAGACAACTGTGTTAGAGTTCACCTAATTATAATACAGGAAAAACATAATGAACACCCTTTCCTCAAATTCATTTATTCTCAACCTTCAAAAAACGATAACCAGACTTTTAGCTCCAGTGAAACCCTTCACCACACACCACATAACAGGATGCCTGCCCAAGCCAACAGTGCCCCATAACAGAGAAGTATAGAGACACATGAGCCTACGGCAGGTACAATGAGGGAATCAGACTGTGTGGCTCCAGCTCTCTGCTGTACCCCTGCTCACTTTATTTCAATTCAGTTCAGTTCAGTTCAGTCGCTCAGTCGCAGAACACCAGGCCTCCCTGTCTGCCCACCAAATCCCTTCTTCCTCCAGAGTGAAATGTGCATATATGCATGTGCCTGTGGACACACACACACTCACACATATGTTCAGTATAAAGACATAAACAAGGAATTTTTCTAATAATTATTTAATCCAAGTGAGACTTGCTGGTGGGGAAACAAATTCTTCTCACCAAATCTTCCTTCTAACTTGAGAACTAACTATCGGACCAGAGTACTGCTTAAGGAAAACATTTAACAAGTATTTGCTCATTTGTTATGTAGCAAATGTTCACAACTAAGGAAGCTATTTGGACTCACCAGGTTTCCCAACTCTTCAGAGAACTGGCAATAAGAGGAATTTTGAGGGAAAATTAATTGTTAATACTGGGATTATTCCTTCTCTCTGTTGAAGATAACAGTTAAACGTTCATCACTTTGCCCTGCCCACCCAACGGCCCAGTTCTAATTCATCTGGAAACTATCCAAGAAGCAATAATCACTCGGAAGCCAGCATGGAGCTCACCTACATAACTTCTCAACTTTCAAGTCTACCAATCTCTAGGAAGTCCCTCCTAATTATGTGCTAACAAAGTTTTATTTCCTCTTATTTCAAATTATAATGAAAAAAGATTAAGGAAAAAAAGACATTTATGAATGAGAAAACAATCTGCTTATCTCTGCATGGAACTCAAAGGGTAGGCCATTTAGTACAAATGTAAAGGCCTCAAGTTTAATGCCTAAGATTTTAAAGTACAACTTTCTTCTATTCGCTTTGATAATGAGGGAAAGCTGAATCATCTCTCCTAGTAAGGCTGACTCCTAGTAAGACTCCAGTTTCCTGAGTCTATAAATCTTCAGGCTGTAAAGGAATGAACACCTGAAAAATCTGGGTTATGGAGACTTCTGCTTTGGGCACTGTATCAAACTGTGTTTGGATCCATAACCATGTGGCCCAATTCTTTATAATAAATCTCTATACACATGTACACACACAACCTTATGGTTCAGCTTCTCTGGAGAACCCTAAAACACTCCTTAACTAAATTAACCTGGAAGTCTGAGACATTTTCTATTCTTTGAAGAAACACTACAGATTCATTAAGTAGGAGGGGTCTTGGAAACAGTAAAAAAGATTTATCTCCTTTATCTAAAAGAATAAAAAAAAAAAGTGAAGGAAATTTCAGATAGGTTAGATTGATGCTATTCTTATACTGTAAAGTTAAATCCCTATCCAGCACTTTGCATACCTTTGTAAAGCCACTCAAGAGTTTTTCTGGTTGTCTAGTTTAGATTACTTCAGTCGCTCAGTCATGTGTGACTTTTTGCGACCCCATGCACTGCAGCACACCAGGCTCCCCTGTCCATCACTAACTCCTGGAGCTTGCCCAAACTCATGTCCATCGAGTAGATGATGCTATCCAACCATCTCATCCTCTGTCGTCCCCTTCTCCTCCTGCCTTCAATTTTTCCCAGCATCAGGTCTTTTCCAATGAGTCAGTTCTTTGCATCAGATCGCCAAAGTACTGGAGCTTCAACTTCACCATCAGCCCTTCCAATGAATATTCAGAACTGATTTCCTTGAGGACTGACTGGTTGGATCTCCTTGCAGACCAAGGGACTCTCAAGAGTCTTCTCCAGCACCACAATTCAAAAGTATCATTCTTTGGCACTCAGCTTTCTTTGTAGTCCAACTCTCACATCCATACATGACCACTGGAAAAACCATAGCTCTGATGAGACAGACCTTTGTTGGCAAAGTAATGTCTCTGCTTTTTAATATGCTGTCTAGGTTGGTCATAGCTTTTCTTCCAAGGAGCAAGCAACTTTTAATTTCATGGCTGCAGTCACCATCTGCAGAGATTTTGGAGCCTAAGAAAATAGTCTCTCACTGTTTCCATTGTTTCCCCATCTATTTGCCATAAAGTGATGGGACCGGATGTCATGATCGTAAGTTTTCTGAATGTTGAGTTTTAAGCCACCTTTTTCACTCTCCTCTTTCACTTTCATCAAAAGGCTCTTTAGTTCGTCTTCACTTTCTGCCATAAGGGTGGTGTCATGTGCGTATCTGACGCTATTGATATTTCTCCCAGCAATCTTGATTCCAGCTTGTGCTTCATCCAGCCTGGCATTTCACATGATGTACTCTGCCTATAAGTTAAATAAGCAGGGTGACAATATACAGCCTTGAAGTACTCCTTTGCTGATTTGGAACCAGTCAGTTGTGCCATGTCTGGTTCTAAGTGTTGCTTCTTGACCTGCATACAGATTTCTCAGGGGGCAGGTAAGGTGGTCTGGTATTCCCATCTCTTGAAGAATTTTCCACACTTTGTTGTGACCCACACTGTCAAAGGCTTTGGTATAGTCAATAAAGCAGAAATAGATGTTTTTCTGGAACTGTCTTCCTGTTTCCACGATCCAGCGGATGTTGGCACTTTGATCTCTGGTTCCTCTGCCTTTTCTAAAACCAGCTTGAACATCTGGAAGTTCATGGGTCACGTACTGTTGAAGTCTGGCTTGGAGAATTTTGAACATTACTTTGCTAACGTGTGAGGTGAGTGCAATTGTGCAGTAGTTTGAATATTCTTTGGCATTGCCTTTCTTTGGGTTGGAATGAAAACTGACCTTTTCCAGTCCTGTGGCCACTGCTGAGTTTTCCAAACCTGCTGGCATATTGAGTGCACACCTTAACAGCATCATCATTTAACTAGCATCATTCTAGTTCTCTAGTTGTAAATAAAATTACACCTGCCTGTCCTGGCATCAGTTCAGTCCAGTCGTGTCCGACTCTTTGCAACTCCCTGAACCGCAGCATGCCAGGCCTCCCCGTCTATCACCAATTCCCAGGGTCCACCCAGACCCATGTCTACTGTGTCGGTGATGCCATCCAACCACCTCATCCTCTGTCATCCCCGTCTCCTCCTGCCCTCAATCTTTCCCAGCATCGGGGTCTTTTCAAATGAGTCAGCTCTCCACATCAGGTGGCCAAAGTACTGGAGTTTCAGCTTCATCATCAGCCTTTCCAATGAACACCCAGGACTGATCTCCTTTAGGATGAACTAGTTGGATCTACTTGCAGTCCAAGGGACTCTCAAGAGTCTTCTCCAACACCACAGTTCAAAAGCATCAAATCTTTAGGGCTCAGCTTTTTTTATAGACCAACTCTCACATCCATACATGACTACTGGAAAAACCATAGCCTTGACTAGATGGACCTTTGTTGGCAAAGTCATGTCTCTGCTTTTGAATATGCTGTCTAGGTTGGTCATAACTTTCCTTCCAAGCAACAAGCGTCTTTTAATTTCATGGCTGCAATCACCATCTGCAGTGATTTTGGAGCCTAAAAAAATAAAGTCTGACACTGTTTCCCCATCTATTTCCCATGAATTGATGGGACCAGATGCCATGATCTTAGTTTCCTGAATGTCGAGCTTTAAGCCAACTTTTTCACTCTCCTCTTTCATCAAGAGGCTTTTTAGTTCCTCTTCACTTTCTGCCATAAGGGTGGTGTCATCTGCATATTGAGGTTATTGATATTTCTACTGGCAATCTTGATTCCAACTTCTGCTTCCTCTACCCCAGTGTTTCTCATGATGTACTCTGCATAGAAGTTAAATAAGCAGGGTGACAATATACAGCCTTGACATACTCCTTTTCCTATTTGGAACCAGTCTGTTGTTCCATGTCCAGTTCTAACTGTTGCTTCCTGACTTGTATACAGGTTTCTCAAGAGGCAGGTCAGGTGGTCTGGTATTCCCAGTTCTTTCAGAATTTTCCAGTTTATTGTGATCCACACAGTCAAAGGCTTTGGCATAGTCAATAAAGCAGAAATAGATGTTTTTCTGGAACTCTCTTGCTTTTTCCATGATCCAGCAGATGTTGGCAATTTGATCTCTGGTTCCTCTGCCTTTTCTAAAACCAGCTTGAACATCTGGAAGTTCACAGTTCATATATTGCTGAAGCCTGGCTTGGAGAATTTTGAGCATTATTTACTAGCATGTGAGAGGAGTGCAACTGTGCGGTAGTTTGAGCATTCTTTGGCATTGCCTTTCTTTGGGATTGGAATGAAAACTGACTTTTTCCAGTCCTGTGGCCACTGCTGAGTTTTCCAAATTTGCTGGCATATTGAGTGCAGCACTTTCACAGCATCATCTAAATAACTCAACTGGAATTCCATCACCTCCACTAGCTTTGTTCGTAGTGATGCTTCCTAAGGTCTACTTGGCTTCACATTCTAGGATGTCCAGCTCTAGGTGAATGTGAGTGATCTCACACTTCATGATTATTTGGGTCATGAAGATCTTTTTTGTACAGTTCTTCTGTGTATTCTTGCCACCTCTTCTTAATATCTTCTGCTTCTGTTAGGTCCCTACCATTTCTGTCCTGGCATATCCAGATAATAACAAAACTTTCAAGCTAACATCATTTTTCTGAGACAGCTGATATTGTCAATATTGTTTTACTTGAAAACCACAACATACTCCAACTTCAGTTGAGCCCATCTCAACCTAAGCAACGGCTGTTCACAATATACCTCTTATGTCCCCTCGGACTCATCATCTCTCCCCATTCAAAGCCAATGTATATCTCTGGGTTACATTTCAATAACCATAGTAAACAGTTCACATTCTCCAAAAACACTCTCTCTACAGAGATATAACATAAGAGGCATATGAGAAAACATCTCATTCTCTCTGGGCTCAACGTGAATCATACCTTATGGTCACAACTTTTAGAGGCAGGCTATTAATTCAGCATTAAATTCTCCCACTTTCTCTCTTCCCTCTCCTACTCCTCTGTCCTCTACTAAATTACAAAGATCTCTCTAACCCCACCCCTCATGCCCAAAACCAGTGTGTGACAGACTCCTAACCAAGAAAGACACTCACCAAAGACTCACCTTCTTGTTTTGATCATTCCAACCATGAAGGGCTGATAAGACCATACCCATGGTGCCCCTCTTGTCACCCTTTTTGGTGGACCAACTGTGGTTATATATTCCCATCATTTTTTTTAAGACTTCGAAGTTCCAACAACGTTCTTAAGCTTCTTCATTTATTCAACTTTAAACACTTAAATGCACCAAAGAGTATGTGCATGTACATCGAACACAGGCTGAAAAAAGAAGGCCTACCACTCCTAGGCCAAGTTGTTTCGGCATGATCACAAAAATCAATATAACTCCAAGTATAGCCAGAACCAAGCAAACAAAGAGGTTTCAGAGATGATAAATGGACTTTAAAAATTAAAATGAAACAACATAAAGTCTCAATTCCTGAAGACCAATGAATTATAAAAAAAAAAAACAAAAACATGAATCAGCTGTAGAAGCAGTAATAAAATAATCCTATTTCTGTGAAGGAAATTACTTTAAGGTCCCCAGGATAAACAATGAGTTGAGAATCACCAAAAAACCTTAGAACCAGAGATTTCAAACATCTGTCTTTCTGTGCCTTTATCCTGCCCAACTTATTCCCAAATAGGAACCAGAATCAGATTCCTACCAATGTAAGACTCCTAAGACACGTCATTTGTCATGTTGGTTTCTGCAGAAGCTGCATCTTACCAAGTAGTCTTTAAAAATAAAAATGAGAAAACTAAAGAGTACAATTAGAAGCCTTCCCACTGTAACTTTGTTTTGATTTGCTCTCTAAAGATTTAAGAAAAAAAAAATTAGTCTCAGATTCCTGATTTAATATGACTTCACTCCATGGCTAATGTGGCCAAGAATAGATGCTTTTGTACAATTAAAACAGAAGCACTTTATCAGCAGGGCTTTACGGCTCTGGTTCCACTGTATTTACGTAAAAGTACACTAACGATGGTGGAGGTTGAAACAACCGTCACAAGGTAACATGACAGACAGCAAGACCCTAGGTAGACTTTAAGGAACCAATTCTATTCTGGCAGGGGAAACCCACATAATTAACCAATTCTATTCTGGCAGGGGAAACCCACATAATTAACCAATTCTATTCTGGCAGGGGAAACCCACATTAATTAAGTTTCACACTTACAAAATTATCACTCTGATTCAGGAATAAGAGGCATTTGGTTCTAGATACAATTCCATCTGTAGACACTAACTTTAGAGAAGAAAAACACTCAGTGAATTAATATTATGAGTTGGGGTTTCTTAAGTGATTCCTAAATCCACCTACTATTTTTTTGCATTGATACAAATAATAGTTGTGATAGGAGGTCTACCACAGCCCTGGCTCAGACGTGGTCTTTAGTTTCAGAAAGTCCATCGGTCATGTAGCTGGCTGTCAATGTTAAATCTGTTGCTTGCAGAAGCCCCGGATCTCTGTGTTTGCTGAGTAGAGTCCTCACCATTTAAGCTCTTCCTACATACAGGACATGCATCATGCTGAAACAGAAAGATATAAATCCACATGAATAGCCTGACCTGAGAAGATGGAAGAACTAACTAAACACTTAAGAAACCCTGACAGTTAGCAGGTAGATAAACAAAAAGGGCATGTATTCTCACAGAGTACCTGCTGGGCTTCAAGTGTAACCCCAGGACATCTCCCAAACAGAACTTTTAACAGAACTGACAAAGAATTCAAGGTGGCAACTTAACAATAGCTAACACATACTATCAAACAGAACTAACTAGAAACAATGACCTGAGATGGACTCAAGCAGGGGCCAGCAAACTTGCTCTATTAAAGAAAAAACAATAACTATTTCAGACTCTGCAGGCCATACCACCAATGTTGCAACTACGTAACTTTGCTGAGGGAACACAAAAGTAGCCACAGACCAACTGTAAACAAATGAGCATAGCTGTGTTCCAATGAAACTTCATTTACAAAAATAGGTGCCAGGCCACAGAGACCTATAGGCTGTAGTTTGCTAACCCTTGGTCAGAGAAGTTCTGAACAGATTAACAATCTAAAACACAGTAATGGTGCTACTAGGAGTTAGCCAGAAACTAAAATCTGATTTGCTTGGCTCTCCACTAACTGTTAATTATGCCCTTACTGATCCCCCCAAGACATGACTGGCACAGGGGCCCTATCACAGATGAGAGCTGTCTGTACTTACCGTTCTAACCACGGCACAATACAACTGCTGTGAAAGTAGTGGTTGCAGGGTAACTGCCGGACTTCCTCCTCAACTGTGTAATCCTCTTTGCATACTGGACACTCTAAGCCCTTATCTGTTAGAGGAGGAAATGCCTTTTAAAATAAGCAAAAAGGAAAAAAAACCCTAGCCTAATGTCTTTAACAACCAAAGGGATACAAAGAAAAAACAATGTGCATGTAGGGTGGAGGCAGAGATGAAGCAGAATTTTACTTCAAAATGGGGACAGAGGTGGTAATAGCCAGGGATATGAAAAGGACTGATGAATGGGCCCATTCCAGTAAGGTCCAGACAGCAACTCTATGAGGTCTATTTTTCAACATAAAGAGTTGGAAGAACTGGGGCTTAGATTATCCGTTAAGTAAAACAGGAAAAACAGCTTCTCAAATGTGTGAAAGCTTTCTGGCAGTTTCTACTTAGGAAACACTGGAAATCTGTCCACCACAACCAAAGGACTCATCTCAACAATCTTAGCAGTTCTCATTCAGTGTGTCAAGCCACTTTCACTCTACTACTTTCGACATTACACATCCTATTTCATCATGGTTATCCTAAAGCCCTTTTTACAAGGTGTTTAACAACACCAGCTAGTTTCCCTCTCCAGCAGCTGGGGTACGTATGCTACACGCTCCACAGTATTCACAGCATTTGGAGTAAAATACCTCTTAAAAGATTCACTCCCTCCTCTCTACTCCCACGACGTTTGCCCTAATTTCAGCTTTTACTTCTCATGCCTAGTTTACTGCAATAGCCTCTTAGGGAACAACCCTGACTCCAGGCCTGCCAAATATATCCTATACTTTGCTACCAGTTAGTTTTCCCTAATACCAGCTCCACAGCAATTCCCAGCTCATCTTTTCTTGGATTCTCAGTTGGGATCCCCAAAAGCAACAGATTCAAAATTAAAAACATCACATCACCTCCTTATCCAAACCAGGGCCTGCTCACAATTCTTCCATCCCTGATGATGTCAGTACCACCTCTTAGTTACAGAGTTGCAAACCTTTAGAATCATCTTTCCCCCTTTCCCCTCCTTATCTTATGCAATCAATGATGAAAGCGTTTCTTCAAAAATTATCTGAGTCTACTCTTTCCTTAGTACCACCATCACTTGAACCCCATCAGAATGCTGCAACAGCCCATTAAGAACATTTCTGCTCGTTCCCTCTTCCAACCTATTTTAGATACTACCCTCCAAACTAATCTTCCCCAAAGATCACTCAGATTCCCTCATTCCTCCAGTTAGGGACCTACACGATTTACCTACTACCTAAAACATCCAGCCCTTACTCCTCTGCCAGTTTCAGGGTCCTCTGCAACAAGGACTTATCCAGTCATACCTATCCAATTACACCTCCAATTCAAACATACCTCCCATCACTCCACAAATTAGATTCTATTTCAGATCTAATGAGGTTACACTCCTTATACCTAATTCAGACTCCATGTTCATACTGACATTCTTCATTGGTTCATACTTTGCCATAAACAGAATAATCTCTCTAAGATGGCCCATCCTGTCTTTTAAAATCTGACTCTCGAAAGTAGAATTCATGGGGAAAGAAACTCCAAGTCCAAACTAATGTCCCTCATCACTAAGTTTTTTTCATGCTTATAAATAAAATAATATCTATGTAATGTACCTAAGTATAGGGTAGATGTGAAACAAATTCCTAGCCTATTTTTCTCTTCCTTTTCCCCTGGAGTATCATTTGTTCATGTACTTTTTACATAATAATGTCTAATTTGGTGAGTTTTGCTTCCTCTAGTAAGTTCTTCAAGCAATCAAGCTTTATATACCTTTGCACTTCTCTATTTCCTGCATGGCAGCTAGAAAAATAGCATGGTAATTGCTCAGGAATTACCTGTTGACTAACCCTAATGAAGGGATAGGTAACTTTCATATCTGGCACACAGGTAGGAACTTTAGGAATGCTACAGTTTCACAGAAGATTTTTAATATAGTACATGGCTCAGATTCTGAACAGAGATAATAAAACAACACAACATGAAAAAGAACCTACCAACTTGTTCCTGAGTTACTGTCACTGTTGGAAGAGATGTGATCTTTTCCTTGTCAGCTGGGGGAGGCCCTGTATTTTCCAGTTGTCCTAAAAGCTACAAAGGAAAAAAAAAGGCAAAGAAGTGGCAGACATCGAACTATCCCTAGGAGGGAGCAGCTGCTCCATCTGAGAACAGTACAGACATTAGAAATGTTAGTTGCTTTTGCTTCCACAAGGCTCTGAGAGGCTTGGGTTTGCCCTTTCCTGCTGCCAGAATAATTGCTTTACAATTTCAGAGTGACATTAGTATAAGCCTACAGGCAGATCCATCATTGCAAGGCTCACCTCTGGGCATAAAGCAACTTTGGAGGCAGCAAAAGGGTTGTGATGTCACAAATAAAACTACACATTAATAGAAACTGATAGTTAACCAGTTCAAAAACTTCATTTTTCTGAAAGAAAGAAAAAGGTGAGAGTATGGAAAGTAGCATAAGGTAAGCCAAGAAATAGGTAAATTACTTCCTACAAGAAGACCTGGATATAAATGACATGCTTTCTAGTCTCAGCAATCCACAAGGTAAATGAAAAACCAATTAAATTAAAATAAACATAAACAAGTGGAAGCAATTATACATGGCATGGGAATACCTTTTTCTCTGCTTCCTTCCCCTACTTTGCTCCCTCTAGCAGAAATCCCTGCTTCAGCACATGAGGAGACCTTTCTTTTTTGTGAAGTACTTGTCAATAGAATCCTCATAGGAATGAACAAGAGGCCAAAACAGAAAATACTGTTTGTTATAGTTTTTTCCTTTGGAGTTGAAGCTATCTTCTAGAAAGTCCCTAGGACCAAGAAAGTACATGGATGCTGAACTAAACCCATAAACCATTTATCTCTTTAGTAAAACAGAAACCCACAAGCTCAAAATATTAGGGAAAGCAGAGTGACTGCCATTTCAGAAAGTAGCAGAAGGAAAGCAGGAAGCCTGTGGAACCATGAGGCACACTGAACAGACACCCTCAAAAGGAGCTCCTCACCTGGGTTACAATGGCATCAAGCCCTGTCTGACCCCAGGCATAGTCCCCAGGGTTGGAGTGCAGCATCCCGCTCCTATACATGAGATGAGACAGACAGCATTAGATGGAGTGACCAGGCTCCGCCTTACACCACAGAAAAAGTTGGCAGAGGAATCCTGCTCTCTCTCAGAGCTGGCAAGTCACTAGTTCTCTAGAACCAAGTGGCAAAGAATTTCTCAGTGATTTCAAGGTCAAACAGATTATCCAGAGGCAGTCTCTCATTCTCCAGGAATTTCTGCTTAACTGTATGGAACATAAAATGTGAAGCTACCTAAAATACCACCTGACAAACCAGAGCAAAAAGAGTGACTCATTGCCTGTTGGTTAAAAGTTTGTCTCCTCTGTGCCCATTTAAATTAAACATAGATGGAGCTGCTTTTTAAGGAGATTTTTCCCTTCCTGAGTGGCCAAAATTGACAGCAAAGTTCCCTCATTCTAAGGGGCAGCCTGTGGCCTTACACAATGAGCAGCTTTCAAGTAGAGAAGCAGCCATAGCAGTGTCTCTGAATCACAACTTAGAGCAGTTACAAAAGGGATTTGGCAGCACCTCTGTCTGGAGCTGTTGGTGCACTACCCTGCATGACAGACATCCAGACTCTTTGGCTGGAACATGCTTAAAGAAACTAGAGGCTGGAAAACAGGGTAACTGTGTGGAAGGACCAAGGTCCCTCTGAGCAAAGAAGCCTTCTGGGGTCAGAAGTGGCAAATAATTATCCAGACAAGAAGACATTCCATCTTTAACCTGTATAGTAACTGTCACTCTGTTACTGAATTTAAGCCTTTTCTTTCTTCTGAAAAAACCTTCTTACTTTGAGAAAGGAAAGTGAAGCAATGTTTTCAATTTCAGAAATTCTTAAAGAATAAAATCTTCCCATATAATCTCCAAGAGAAACTCACAAATCAGACACCAAACTTGGTAGGGACAACCTCACTCCCTACCTCAGCACAACCCTCAGACCTGAGTATGAATGGATCAGATACCCTGCAGGACCAGGATGGCCCTCATCAGCCTGAATTATACAAAAATAAGTTCTGATTAAGTTTGGGCTCAGCAGACAACAGCAGTCTTTAACAGCCTGCCAATCACATCTATACACTCACCTGGGCAGCTCCTTTTGTCTCTCATTATGGCACAGATACTATAGTACTGAAAATTATGCTACTCCAGGAGAGTGAGACAGAAGGCAACTAGTTACTTACCAAGAAAATGGGGATCCAGGAATGAATCCTGCAATGATCTGTTGTAGTACTCTGTTGAAGAAAAAAAAAATAGGTAAGACAACAGACTCATGAAAGTACTCTATAGATATCCATGGCTGACGCATCACCAACCCCCTCCCCATAACACAACGGCTGTTAACTGTATACAATAGCACCAGAAATCAGTCTGCTATCTGGTAGACTGCTACTTTGCTATTATGGCTGTCTTCCTTAGATTTTTATGAATTAAGCAGGAAAGGACTCTGACTGTATGGTTAGTGTTCAAACTATGATTCCTGGATCCCTCGGCAGCAACATAAGAGGCTTAAAGGGATGCTAGGCCAGTGGGATTCTGGACCCACCTCCCTGCAACAAGAGTAGTTCCATTTTTATGTGTTATATACATTGTGCAAAATACTATTTAAAGGTACGGCACCCCCGCCCATCCCTTTATTTGGCCGTGCTGGGCTGTCTTTGCTGCTCGGGGTGTTTTCTGGTTGTGGTGCTGTGTCTAGAGGTTTTTCATTCTTGTGGCTTCTCTATTGCACAGCACAGGCTCTAGGACATGTGGGCTTCAGCAGTTGCGGCTCCAGGGCTCTAGAGCACAGGCTCGACAGTTGTGACATACAGGCCTGTTCCTCCATGGCATGTGGGATCTTCCCAAACCAGGGATTGAACCCATATCTCCTGTATTGGCAGGCAGATTCTTTACCAATGAGCCACCAGGAAAGCCCTAAAGAGACTTTTTTAAAAAAATTCCATGATAGCTAACTAAGACATTCACAAGTTATTTTAACTCCTCTTTTGGGTGTAGGTTGGACTTATTGACTTTTTTTTTTTTGATGTACAACTGACATATAACATTTTATTTTTTTTTTTCAGGTACAACATGATTTGATGTTTGTATATATCGCAAATGATCATAATAAAACTAATTCACATTCATTACCATACATAGTTATAAAATTTTACTTTCTTATGATCTACTCTCTTAGCAACTTTCAAATATGCAATACAGTATTAAAATGACACTGTAATGTCATTAACAGTAATGAACTATAATCTATCTCATTTTGAGTTTCATTTACATTTCCCTGATAATACAGTCATTGTGCTATACATTATACCCCCAATATTTATTTTATAGCTGGAAATTTGTATCTTTTGACCCCCTTCACTGATTTTACTTATCCCCCAACCCCTGCCTATGGCAATCAACCAATCTGTTCTCTTTTATCTATGAACCAGGATACTGAATTCTTTTTTTTTTTTTAAGATTCCACCTATAAGATTATATAGTATTTGTCTTCCTCTCTCTGATTTATTTCACTTAGTATGTCCTCAGGGTCAGACATGACTGAAGTGACTTAGCAGCAGCAGCAGCATCCATTCATGTTGTTGCAAATGGCAAGATGTCAGTCTATTTTAGAGATGAATAATATTCCACTGTATATGTGTACCACCATTTCTTTATCCATTCGTCCATCAGTGGACCCTTAGGTTGTTTTCATGTCTTGGCTATTGTAAACAATGCTGCAATGATCATGGGATGCATGTATCTTTTCAAATTTGTGCTTCTGTTTTCTTCAGATGAATATCCAGAAGAGGAATTGCTGGATCATAAGGTAGTTCTATTTTTTGTGTGTTTTTTTTTGAGGAAACTCCATATTGCTTTCCACATTGGCTGTACCAATTTACACTCCCAACAATACTGTATAGGGGGCTCATTCCCTTTTCTTGACACCCTCATCAACACTTGTTATTTCTTATCTTTTTGATTACAGCCATTCTAATGGGTGTGAGGGGATAGCTCACTGGGCTTTGATTTGTATTTCTCTGATGATTAGTGATGGCAGAGCATCGTTTCACGTGCCTGTTGGCCACCTATATGTCTTCTTCAGAAAAATGTCTATGCAAGTCCTCTGCACGTTTTTTAATTCGGATGCTTGTTTTTATTGTTGCTGAGTTGCATGAGTTATTTGTATTATTTTGGATATTAGTCTCCTGTTGGATACATCATTTGCAAATACTTTCTCCAATTCAGTTGGTTTCCTTTTTATTCTGTTGATTTCCTTACCCATGCAGAAGCTTTTCACAGTCTGATGTAGTTCCACCTGTTTATTTTTGTCTTCGTTGCCTCTGCTTTTGGAGTTATCCAAAAAAATTATGGAATGTAAAGCCAGGTGGGCCTTAGAAAGCATCACTACGAACAAAGCTAGTGGAGGAGATGGAATTCCAGTGGAGCTGTTTCAAATCCTGAAAGATGATGCTGTGAAAGTGCTGCACTCAATATGCCAGCAAATTTGGAAAAACTCAGCAGTGGCCACAGGACTGGAAAAGGTCAGTTTTCATTCCAATCCCAAAGAAAGGCAATGCCAAAGAATGCTCAAACTACCACACAATTGCACTCATCTCACATGCTAGTAAAGTAATGCTTAAAATTCTCCAAGCCAGGCTTCAGCAATATATGAACCGTGAACTTCCAGATGTTCAAGCTGGTTTTAGAAAAGGCAGAGGAACCAGAGATCAAATTGCCAACATCCACTGGATCATGGAAAAAGCAAGAGAGTTCCAGAAAAACATCTATTTCTGCTTTATTGACTATGTCAAAGCCTTTGACTGTGTGGATCACAAGAAACTGTAGAAAATTCTTCAAGAGATGGAAATACCAGACCGCCTAACCTGCCTCTTGAGAAACCTGTATACAGGTCAGGAAGCAACAGTTAGAACTGGACATGGAACAACAGACTGGTTCCAAATAGGAAAAGGAGTATGTCAAGGCTGTATGTTGTCACCCTGCTTATTTAACTTATATGCGGAGTACATCATGAGAAACGCTGGGCTGGAAGAAGCACAAGCTGGAATCAAGATTGCCGGGAGAAATATCAATAACCTCAGTTATGCAGATGACACCACCCTTATGGCAGAAAGTGAAGAGGAACTAAAAAGCCTCTTGATGAAAGTGAAAGAGGAGAGTGAAAAAGTTGGCTTAAAGCTCAACATTCAGAAAACAAAGATCATGGCATCTGGTACCATCACTTCATGGGAATTAGATGGGAAAACTGTGGAAACAGTGTCAGACTTTATTTTTTTAGGCTCCAAAATCACTGCAGATGGTGACTGCAGCCATGAAATTAAAAGATGCTTACTCCTTGGAAGAAAAGTTATGACCAACCTAGATAGCATATTCAAAAGCAGAGACATTACTTTGCCAACAAAGGTCTGTCTAGTCAAGGCTATGGTTTTTCCAGTAGTCATGTATGGATGTGAGATTTGGACTGTGAAGAAAGCTGAGTGCCAAAGAATTGACACTTTTGAACTGTGGTGTTGGAGAAGACTCTTGAGAGTCCCTTGGAATGCAAGGAGATCCATCCAGTCCATTCTAAAGGAGATCAGTCCTGGGTGTTCTTTGGAAAGAATGATGCTAAAGCTGAAACTCCAGTACTTTGGCCACCTCATGCAAAGAGCTGACTCATTGGAAAAGCCTCTGATGCTGGGAGGGATTTGGGGCCGGAGAAGGGGACGACAGAGGATGAGATGGCTGGATGGCATCACTGACTCGATGGACGTTGAGTTGAGTGAACTCTGGGAGTTGGTGACGGACAAGAAGGCCTGGCGTGCTGCAATTCATGGGGTCGCAGAGTCAGACACGACTGAGCGACTGAATTGAACTGAAAAAAATCATCACCAAGACTGATGTCAAGGAGTTTCCTGCCTGTTTTCTTATAGGCATTTTATAGTTTCAGCTCATATGTACCAGTCTTTAATCCATTTTGAGTTAAGTTTTGTATGGTATAAGACACTGATCCAATTTCACTCTTTTCCTTGTGGCTATCCAGTTTTTCCAACACCACTTATTAAACAGACTGTTCTTTCTCCACTGTATATTCTTGGCTCCTCTGTCATAAACTAATAGACCATATATGCATAGATTTATTTCTGGCCCTCTGTTACCTTGATTTAGATATCTATTTTCATGCCAATACCATACTCTGACTTACTTCTTTTTTTTATTATTAAAAATTAAATTTCTTTCATTACCAAAGTTAAGGAAGTCAAATAAGACACAAAGATTTAAACAGATTCTTACAAAAGATTCTCTGTCTTATCCAACCCCCTGTTCTTGCTACCCGGAGGGAGTCCCTTTATGTGGTTGCTTCTGGCATTCTTATATATTCATATTCCTAAGTACTATCATGATTAATTTGTCTCTTTATCCATCAGTTGTTATCATTCACTTATTGATTTACTGATTTCCTCTTGGAGTAGATGAGCATTTAGCTCTATGAGCTAATTACTCCAATCTCATCCTGTCCTCCAGCTACTCTGCTTTCCTGTTCCAGAGAGAGTCTGGTCAGTGATTCTGGCTATATCAGTATCAGTTGTGACTTACTTCTTAACAATAGAATACGGCAGGATAACTGTGACTTCCAAAAGTGAAAGTGGAAGTGGAAGTGAAGTCGCTCAGTTGTGTCTAACTCTTTGCGACCCCATGGACTGTAGCCTACCAGGCTCCTCCTGAGTGGGTTGCCATTGCCTTTTCCAAGGATAGGTCATAAAAGGCTTTGTGGCTTCTTCCTCACACCCTCTCATGGATACTTTCTCTGGGAAAGTGCCATATCAAGCAATCCTGTGGAAATGTCCACATGATAAAGAACTAAGGCTTCCTGGCAATACCCAGAACAAACTTGCCAAAATCTGAGTAATTCCCAATTGATTCTTCAGATAACTACAGCAACAGCCAATGAACTGAATGTAGGCTCATGAGATCCTGGGCCAGAACCACCCAGTTAAGCTGCTCTCAAATTCCTGACCCACTGAAGCTATGAGATAATAAATGTTCGTTGTTTATGCCTCTAAGCTCTGGGGTAATTGTTATACAGCAATAGACACCTAATACAGATTTTGATACCCAGAAGTAAGTGCACTCATGCTAAGTTGTGTCTGACTCTTTGAAACTCCATGGACTGTAGCCTGACAGGCTGCTCTGCCCATGGAGTTTTCCAGGGAAGAATACTGCAAGAGGGTTGCCATTTCCTACTCCAGGGGATCTACCAGACTCAGGGGTCAAACATATGTCTCTTGTGTCTCTTGCACTGGCAGGTGGATTCCTTACCACTGGGCCACCTGGGAAGCTTGCTGTTAAAAAACAAAAAACAAAAAACTAAAACATGGGAATAGCTCTGAAATACAGCAAAGGGCAGAGCTGGAAGGATTTTGAGGACAGTGAGTAAAAGTTTGAAAAGCCTTGAAGAAATAGTAGATGCATGATGGCTTCTGAGGAAGAGTGAGTACTTAAGGGAAAGTGAGGAAAACAGGAGGGAAAGAGATCCTTGTTACGCAGTGGAAAAAGCCTGTCATCATATGGGAAGTAGAAGCTACAGCTCATGAACGGGATGATAATCTAGCTAACAAGATTTCCAGACAGGAATGTTGAAGGTCCCTTTTGGTTTCATCTTGATGCATTAAAATGCAAAAGAAGAGGAATACATTAAAGGAAGAATACTTAAAAAGATTGGATCATTCTGAAAATTCCCAGACTCTCCAGATGGCAAATGATACTAAAATTAAGAAATGGCTTTTAAAAAAAAGAAAGAAAATAGTTTTCAAGCAAAGATCAATCATGGGCATTGCCAAAAGAAAACAGTTAAAGCAGCCAAAAGTGTGGCTATAAAAATTCTTTGTGAAGACCTCAGAAAGATAGTGCCTAGAGAACTATTCAATTAAACAACTGTGGATGCCGTTTCCTAGAGCTGCCATAACATATTCCCACAAACTGAGTAGCTAAAAAAATAGGAGTTTATTCTCTCATAATTTTGGAAGTCAGAAATCTGAAATCAAGATGCTGTCAGGGGCTTCCCTGGTGACTCAGTGGTTAAGAATCCACCTGTCATCCACCTGTCAATGCAGGAGACATAACAGACGTGGATTTGATCCTTGGGTTGGAAAGACTCCCCTGGAGGAGGGCATGGCAACCCAGTATTCTTGCCTAGAGAATTGCAAGGACAGAAGAGCCTGGCAGGCTACAATCCACAGGGTTGCAAACAGTTGGACAAAACTAAAGCCTCTGAGCACACACACACATAAAAGACATTATTTGCAAATAAGATCATATTCACAGCTAAGTTAGGAAGTTAGTACTTGAACATTGGTGGAGTATACAGGTCTACCCACAACAAGTATTGTCCTTCAGCAATCCCAGCAGAAGTCCACGGTAAAAATGAGAGTATCTAAAAAAGACTTGTGAGCGTAGCTTTTGTTAACGGCATGAACTTTACTAATACTCAAAGGAGACTCAAAGTTTTAAAAAGAAACACTACCAGCTTAAATTGAAAAATACAAAGGCAGTACAAAATGAAAAGAGATCGTTTAGGCCCTCAAAATTCTACTGGCAAGATGCAGGCCAAAAAAACTATGGAGCTGCAAATCTGAACTCATGGAAAAGAATGACTCATAGGGTGGAATCAAGAGCCAGGAAGGAGGAAACAAGAGACACAGAGAAGCATTCCTGGGCAGAAGTAGAACGAAGTCCTAATCAAGGACCGTCCAACATTTATCCAGACAAACATCAAAACTGCAATGAATCAGTAACTTTTGTGTGCCTTACATCTTCTCCCTTTGTAAACAGAAATCTCTATACCATTTATTATATGCCTGTCCCATCACTATATATTGTATATGTGAGGGGTAAAAAACTTGTGTCTCTGGTTTCTAGATCTCCACATCAAAAGGAATTCTGTCTATAACCCAAAGAGCCTCATCCATACTCAGACCTAAGTAAATGACACCTGGATTTCAAGTTGATGCTATAAAAGGACAAGACTTCTGGTGGGTCTTGGGAGGAGGTGAGTGTATTTCTCACATGGGAGAAATTTCTGGCCAAAGGTTAAATTGTGGTAGTTTAAAAAAAATATGTCCAGGGCTTCTCTGGCAGTCCAGCGGTTAAGACTCTGCTTGCACTGCAGGGAGCGCAGATTCCATCCCTGGGCAGAGAACTCAGACCCCCACATGCCGTGCAGCATGGCCAAAAACTTAAGGAAAAAAAATTTTTTTAATTTTGTAAATAAAAACATGTACACAAATTCTTTAATACTCTTCCTCATGAATGTGGGCTAGACTTGGTGACTCACTCCTTACAGATAAAATATGGCTGAAGTGACAGTGTTTATCTTTTAAGATCAGGATATAAATTATGGTT
This sequence comes from Aepyceros melampus, assembly GCA_006408695.1. Classification (NCBI taxonomy): domain Eukaryota; kingdom Metazoa; phylum Chordata; class Mammalia; order Artiodactyla; family Bovidae; genus Aepyceros; species Aepyceros melampus. The sequence goes on from SJXQ01012105.1 coordinate 89,504, forward strand.
TTCCCTTTCTTTTTCTCTCTTGGATCACTTACTGCCAAGTCATGAAGATACCAAATAGTCCTATGGAGACGTCCACACAGTGAGGAATTGAGGCCTCCTGCCAACAGTAATGTTAGTTCACCCATCTTGAAGTGGATCTTACCAATCCCAGGTAAGTATTCAGATTACTGCTGCCATTGCAGACATTTTGATTACAACATCATGAAAAACTTTACCAAAAACACCTAGCTAAGCTGCTCCCAAATTCCTGTCCATCACAAACTGTGAGATGATAAATGTCTGTTGTTAAAAGCTGCTATGGGGTTCCCTGATAGCTCAGTTGGTAAAGAATCCCCCTGCAATGCAGGAGACCCAGGTTCGATTCCTGGGTCAGGAAGATCCACTGGAGAAGGGACAGGCTACCCACTCCAATATTCTTGGGCTTTCCTTGTGGCTCAGCTGATGAAGAATCTGCCCACAACGCGAAGACCTGGGTTGGATCCCTGGGTTGGGAAGATCCCCTGGAGAAGGGAGAGGCTACCCACTCCAGTATTGTGGCCTGGAGAATTCCATGGACATTATAGTCCATGGGATTTGCAGAGTCGGACACGACTGAGCAATAACTCTACCATAAATTGCTAAATTCTGGTATAATCTGTTTACCCAGCAACAAATGACTAGTATATCCTCGCTTGCTAGTAAAGGCATATCTCAGCAATATCACAGGTGTGGTTCCAGACCACTGCAATGAAGCAAATGTTGCAATAAAATCACTCATATGAATTTTTTGGTTTCCCAGTGCATATAAAAGTTATGTTTACACTTTATTGTTGTCTACTAAGTGTGTGATAACATTATGTCTAAAACAATGCACATACCTTAATTTTAAAATATTTTATTGTTTAAAAATACTAACCATCATCTGAACCTTCAGCAAGTTAGTAGTAACACCAAAGACCACTGATCAAAGGTCACCACAGCAAATACAACAATGAAAAAGTTTAAAATATTATGAGAATTATGAAAATGTGACACAAAGACATGAAGTGAGCAAATGCAGTTGAAAAAAATGGTACCAACAGATTTGTTGGATACAGGGTTGCCATAAACCTTCAATTTGTAAGAAACGCACTATCTGCTAAGCACAATAAAGCAAAGTGCAATGAAAGGTGGGGAGCTGTACAGTTGGCCCTCTGTACCCACAGGTTCTGCATCTGCAAACTACTGAGGGGAGGGGGGGAACTCAAGAAAGCTCCAAAAAGCAAAACTTGAATTTGCAGTTCACCACCAACTATTTATATAGCATTTACTTTGTTTAAAGTGTTGCTATTTACATAGCATTGTATTAAGTGTTACAGTAACCTAAAGATGACTTTGTCATGGGGATGGTCTTGATCCCTGTCTCCTGTACAATGTCACGAACCTCATCCCATAGTTCATCAGGCACTCTACCTATCAGATCTAGACCCTTAAATCTATTTCTCACTTCCACTGTATAATCATAAGGGATTTGATTTAGGTCATACCTGAATGGTCTAGTGGTGTTGCCCACTTTCTTCAATTTAAGTCTGAATTTGGCAATCAGGAGTTCATGATCTGAGCCACAGTCAGCTCCCGGTCTTGTCTTTGTTGACTGTATAGAGCTTCTCCATCTTTGGCTGCAAAGAATATAATCAATCTGATTTCGGTGTTGACCATCTGGTGATGTCCATGTGTAGAGTCTTCTCTTGTGTTGTTGGAAGAGGGTGTTTGCTATGACCAGTGCATTTTCTTGGCAAAACTCTATTAGTCTTTGGCTGCTTCATTCCGCATTCCAAGGCCAAATTTGCCTGTTACTCCAGGTGTTTCTTGACTTCCTACTTTTGCATTCCAGTCCCCTATAATGAAAAGGACATCTTTTTTGGGTATTAGTTTTAAAAGATCTTGTAGGTCTTCATAAAACCGTTCAACTTCAGCTTCTTCAGCATTACTGGTTGGGGCATAGATTTGGACTGCCAGGAAGTGCCAACCGAGTGTTTAAAAAAAAAAAATCCCTAGGAAATTCTGATATTGAAGGCAGAGGAAGTTAGATACTGATGATAGAGAATAAGTCGCCCACGTTAAACATAGAAAGATTTCACACTATCCAGATGCATGGGTTGTCTGGGAAACTCAAGGAAGCTAGCAACACTGGGCCACCTTCCTGAGAAGCTAGAGATAACAAGGAGCTGCCTTGTTATCTGAGACCCCAGCTGCTCTGTGCCTCAGTCTCCCCTGTGACTCCTCTGTGCACTGGTGCACCGAGCTTGCTTGCTTTATTTGTGCCTCCTGCCGGGGCCCAGGATTTGCACGGGGGACACCTGATATACAGAATGATAAGGGTAGGGAACCGGGAAGAAAGGGTCGAAAGAAGAGCAGGAAACCCAGGGGAGGGGGTTACTAGCATTCAGTGGGAGGAGGTCAGGGATGCAGCTAACTGTCCTACAGCAGCGGCCCCACCCCAAGGCGACATCTCACCTGGACTAAGATATCACGCAGAGGCTGAGAACCCAGGCTCTGATCAGAGCCTTAAAACTATGTCGGAAAAAACCACTATGTCTAAAACAGGTTTCCCATGTCTCAAGCCTATTTGAAAACTCTTTTTTTTCCTTCTTTACGGGTGGAAATGATAGTATTAGATTTGGAATAAAGTACCTTAAAAAGCAACGTATATTGGCACACGTTGAGTCAACAGTCACATACTCCAAAGCAATGGAGGGTTTCCAGATGGTCATGGTCAAAACTGCCAAACATTTTGGAAAGGCTGGATAACCTCAGGGCTGAGAGGGATGGGCCAGCTTTAGCAACAGGGAGGATGTGATCGCTTTGGTCATAAGTTGTTTTTTTTTTTAATTTTACTTTAGTATAGTTGATTTACAATGTTGTGCCAATTTCTTCTGTACAGCAAGGTGACTCAGTTTTATATATATATATGTATATGATAAGTATTTAGTTTTAGGTAAATATATAGTATCATATATATACACACACACACATCTATGTTCCTTTTCATATCTGTCCCATTATGGTTTGTGACAGGATACTGAACGTAGTTCCCTATACAGCAGGACTTGGCTGTTTCTCCATTCACGTGTGATAGTTTGCCTCTGCCAATCCCAAACCCCCACTCCTTCCCTTCCCTGCCCCTCACCCCCTTGGCAACCACAGGTCTTCCTCTGTCCGTCTGTCCGTCTTTGTCCTGTAGATATGTTGATGTGCCTTATGTTTTATATTCCACATATAAGTGCTATCGTCTGGTATTTGTCTTTCTTTCTGATTTACTCAGTATGACCATCTCTCGTTCCATCCTTGTTGCTGTAACTGGCATTATGCCGCCCTTTTCTATGACTGAGCAGCATTCCACTGTCTACACGCACCACGTCTCCTTTGCCCACTCATCTGTCGATGCACGTTTAGGGTGCTTCTGTCTTGGCTACTGTCAATAGGGCTGCAGTGAACACTGTGCTGCATGTATCTGTTCAATTCCGGTTTCCCCTGGGTGTTTTATAAAAATTTAACTTTAGTTCATTTGCAATGCTGAGTCCAGCAAAGTGAATCACTTACATGTGTATGTATTATATATGTATCATTATATACATATTCCTTTCCATATTCCTTTCCATCATGTGTTTATTGCAGGATATTGAACAGAGTTCCCTCTGCTATACAGTAGATTCTTGCTGCTTATCTATTTAATATATAGTAGTGTCACAACAGTTGTAAGGCACTGACCTAGATCTGAGGTTCTCAGCCTCTGTCTTATTGATATTTTGGACCAGGTGAAACTTGTTGGGGACTGTGCTGTGCTCTAAGATGCTGAGTCCCACCCCAGCCTCAGCCCACTAGATACTAATGGTAACCCCTTCCCCAGATGGGACAACCCAAAATGTGTGTGTGTGTGTGTGTGTTAGTTGCTCAGTTGTGTCTGACTTTGCAACCCCATGGAGTGTAGCCTGCCAAGCTGCTCTGTCCATGAAATTCTCCAGGCAAGAATATTGGAGTGGATGGCCATTTCCTTCTCCAGAGAAGCTTCCTGACTCAGGGATCGAACTGGGGTCTCCTGCATCTGCAAGCAGATTCTGTACCACCTGAGCTACCAGGAAAGCCCCAAATGTCTCTAGATACTGTCAAATGTCTCCTGGGGGACAATTTTGCCCATGGTTGAAAACAGATGGAAGAGAGCAAAGGAGCAGAAATTCAAGCCTGAAGAGGATGATTGAAAACATGTATCTAGAAGTTTGGATTTGATAAAGAAAAAGCAGGCCTCGAGTGACAGCCGCAGGGAGACAAGGGGTGTACAGAATGATTGCTTATTTATGTACGGATGCAAAGACAGCGGTGACAGGAACCTGAGCAGCAGCCATCTGTGTTCTGACCCGCCTGGTGTCCCTTCATCTGGGCCAGAAGCCACACCTCTTCGGGGGCAAATGCCTTCCAAACCCTGCCATTCCATGTGGTTCAGGTGCCAGGTGGCCCCACCACTCTCCTTGGGAGCTGCCACTTTACTGGGTCCTGAGATGAACCCATCTTGATCCTGGCTGCGGACAGTCAGCCCGGCCGTGGAGCTGGATCTTGTGGGAAAGAGGCTGTCTCTAGTCGGAGACCATTAAACTGGTGGGAAGTGAGACCAGGACTGTTCTGGCCAAACTTAGAGGGGGGTCCACGCAAGAAGGCAACCTGGAAGGAAGTGGACCCAAGAGATGGAGAGGGACCAAGTCCTCACGACACTCTCTAGCACACGAATCCAGCAGAACCCCAAACCAGACACTGCTGAGTCCACTCAAACCAGGGCAGTCAGCCTTCTCACTCTTGGAAGCTGCAGGACAGTTAAGAGCTCTAAAATTTTCAACTTTTTGTTTTCCTTAAGAAACAACCACAAACAAACTAAGTGGTATCTGTTGTTTCTTCTCACTCTAAATAAGGTGTTATGACCCTGGAAGGTTAATTTCTTTGACCTTTGGTTGCTTCAATTATCAAATGGGAAAGCTGACACTGCAGCTTTTTTTTTTCTTTAACAGAGTTATCCTGGGCTGTAAGTAGGTTAACGCTGCCAGACACCACGCACAGTGCCTGGGTGGTACCAATGCTCAGTACAGAATACATGCCGATAGGTACTATGCAGCATTCGACCATGACTTAACTACTACTGGCCCTGGATGGGCTTCCCTGATTGCTCAGCCGCTAGAGAATCTGCCTGCAATGCAGGGTCCCTGGTTCGACTGCTGGCTCGGGAAGATCCGCTGGAGAAGGGACAGGTTACCCACTCCAGCATTCTTGGGCTTCCCTTGTGGCTCAGTTGGTAAAGAATCCGCCTGCAATGTGGGAGACCTGGATTTGATCCTTGGGTTGGGAAGATCCCCTGGAGAAGGGAAAGGCTACCCACTCCAGTATTCTGACCTGGAGAATTCCATGGACTGTATAGTGTATAGTCCATGGGGTCGCAAAGAGAGGGACACGACTGAGTGACTTTCACTTTCACTTCAATCCTGAATATTCACTGGAAGGACTGACACTGAAGCTTCAATACTTGACCACCTGATGCCAAGAGCCTACTCGCCAAGAGACTCAAGAGACTCTCACCAAAAGACTCAAAAGCCGGGAAAGATCGAAGGCAGGAGGAGAAGGGGGTGACAGAGGATGAGATGGTTGGATGGCATCACCAACTCAATGGACATGAGTCTGAGCAAACTCTGGGAGATGGAAGGACAGGGAGGCCTGGTGTGCTGCAGTGCCTGGGTCATGAGGAGCTGGACACGACTTGGGGATGAACATCAACAGAGGCATGACAATGCAAGGTGATCAGAGCTCCTGTGTTTGCTGTTTCAGGCGCCCAGGCCAGAGCTGTACTTAAATCAATTCACCAGTCCTTCAGAGCAGGTGATAATATTAACTCTGCTTTAGAGATGTGGGCCCTGAGGCCCGGGGCATTTAAGTCATTTGCCACCACATAGTGGAACTGGAGTTTGTACCTGGTTTGACTCCAGACCCTTAATAACTGTGTTATACTGTTCCTATCAGACTCTAGAATTCACAAGTTCTGTCTTCTTCCAGAACAGTCAGAAAAAAACAGGTAGAAAAGAACTTTAGTTAATGAGATGCTCAGTTTCTTAGGTTTCCTGTTATGGCACAAAGTATGACCCAACACTTGCTTCCCATCCAAAGAGAAGGCTATTGCACGGGAAGGTGCCTGCCGCTCCGCGTCTGATCACACTGTCCTTTTCCTGGAGGCAGCCACAGGGACCAGCAGGGTTCGTTACCCCGACAGTGCAGAGAACCCCTTTCTAAAGACATATTCTAGCAGAAAGGAGGCTCTTCTAGGTCCTGCCAACCCCTGGGTGTAGCTTGAAGCATTCAAGCATGGGGAGCAGAGAACAGAGCTCACTTTTGAGTGCTGGCTGAGGTTCCTAATGGGGCTTTAAGTTCTGAGAGTAAGTTTTAAGTTCCAGATTTAAGCAGAATGTAAACAATGTTAAAAAGCAACCTTAAGTGAGAGAGTGTTTACATGCCTTCTTATCTTCTTGATATACGAACCTGCATTTGAGCAACACGATAATTAAACTAAAGACTGGATAGAAAATACACTTTTATGAAACAAAGAAATGAAGGCTGGATTAGCACTCTTGGCTCCCCCAAAACAGAGTTTGAGCTTTCCAGTTCATATTCTTACAAAATCATCCCAACTCTCTGCAGTTTTAAGAGACGCCTGGCTCAAGACCAAGGGCTCCAGCCATGGATGAATGCCCCGAATTCTTTACCTCTGCAGCTGGCTTCCTCCTGGGAAATGTTCCAGGATATCATAAAAACATAGTCTCTATCAAAGCACATGAAGCCATCATTGGGCAGGAGTCACATGGTGATATATTATTAGCAATTATTATCATAATTACTATAAATTATAACAAAGAAATCTAATACCATAACTGCTTATGTGCCAAGCACTGTTCAAAACTCTCTACAAGCATTAACTCCATCTCACATTCAATATGACTGTGAGACAGATAATAATCATCAGCTTTATAGTTAAGACAAAGGATACACAAAGAAGCTGAGCAATCTGGACAAAAATCACAGGGATAAAGAGAGGAAAAGTAGAGGAATTCATCATTAACAGGTGTTGATACCATCAAGAGGTAGAATGGTAGATTCAAGTCTAGAGAGATTTTATCCCTGGGCTAAAATCTGACATTATTGAGGATAATAATGCGAGCACTTACTGAGTACGCTTTCTTTGACTCACTTCATTTAACCCACATAATATCTAGATGGAAGGAATATGTTATCCCTATCTGGAGGTGGGCTGTGAGGAATTGAAGATTTAAGCCATTCTTCCACTGTCACAATTCTGTTAACTAGCAGAGAAAAGATTTGAACTTAAGATTGTCTAAAGTCACAGTCTGTGCTTTAAACCCACTGCATCACACTATGTATGACGTATGAGGAAACAGACTGGAGGTCTTGGGGACCCATAGGTGTTCGAAGTCAACGTTTCTTTTGCTTCTGGGCATCTGGATACCTCTGCCTGGAACACAGCCTTTTGCCATCCGAGCAGGTCCTCTGAACAATGTCTAAATGTCTTCATGTCTCAGCCAGTTTATTTTCTATTACAGGACACAGTCATTGCTTCATTCAAAATATATGTGTGGTACTTTTATATGCCAGATAATATGAGCAAAACAGAGTCCTGCCTCACAGTTCTTGAGGTCAAGTAGAACAGAGAAATAAGAACCAAAGGATCACACAATGAAGAATCTGCTGCTGCTGCTGCTAAGTCACTTCAGTCGTGTCTGAGTCTGTGCGACCCCATAGACGGCAGCCCACCAGGCTCCCCCGTCCCTGGGATTCTCCAGGCAAGAACACTGGAGTGGGTTGCCATTTCCTTCTCCAATGCATGAAAGTGAAAAGTGAAAGTAAAGTCACTCAATCATGTCCGACCCTCAGCGACGCCATGGACTGCAGCCTTCCAGGCTCCTCTGTCCATGGGATTTTCCAGGCAAGAGTAATGAAGAATCTACTAATTACAAACGGAGATCAGAATTTTGGAAGGAAGAGACATGGAGGTGTGAAGGTATTAAACAAAGGGACTTGAACACATCTAGTTTGGAAAGAAGGCTTTCCTAAGACTGTGACCTGGAAAAGAGCAGGTCTGGAGGGGAACCGGAGTTAGATTTGCAGCCAGTTCTTCAGATGTTGGTCCTTGTGCCTTGAAAGTCTTGGCCTCTGAGAAGACTGTGCCTCCTTGTGGACAAAGAGGAGGAAGTAGTGGATCAAAGGGCTAGGAAGGAATGAATCAAGAGCTTGAGTTGCGTTCTGCATCACTGCAAAAACCGTCAGAAAGCTCCGTAAGACAACAGATGCCTGTGACCAGGGAGAAGGAAGTGCTTCTGAGGGACAAGAAGAGAAATTTGGAGGTTAACATTACCTCCATTAACATCAGGGTCACAAAATATCAGGTTTCAGAGACAACAGATTTTGAGCGCAAACCTCAATTTCACCTGACTATATTATCGAATGGATCCGGGGCTTCTAAGTTAATAACAGAACCAGTAACAGCAACATAATTATAAGAAGACAAGAAACAAAGCCACAGAAAATGACAGTAAACTCCAAGGCTCATGATTGTTTAAAAATCAATTTGGGAAACAACAGTAATCAAGCTTTGACTCTCAAATACAGGTAGACGGGGCAGTTAAGAATGCTGGAGGTTCCTGTTTGTCCTGTTTGTGTAATGAAAAGCTACAAACCCTCAAAGCTCAGTTCAGGTCATTCTGTCCACGTACTTTTCTATATATTTCATACTCAGTTCATTCTGTTTTCCTTTGCATCTAATGTGACTGATGCTGTGCAAAGATTATAATCTGGCCTTTTTCCTCAAAGGGTTACCTATTATGGAGTAAACAGGTAATTGCCACGCAGCATGGTGACCAAGGAAAGCCCTAAAAGCACAAAGCTTGAGTCCTTAACTCAGCACAGGAGCATCAGCGATTTTGTGATGAAAAGGATGTTTGAACAAAACCTTAATGAAAAGCAACACCAGAGCCTCCAGAAAAACATTTTAAAACATGGCTGTTAATCGCCTGAGCCACGGGTGAGGACAAAATTCCAACTGATTTTGGGCAGATCTGACTAAAACTGACGTTGAAATCCAGACATGGGGAATGCAAAAGAGAGACTTAATTTAAGATTTTGTCTTGAAGCAGCATTTGGCCACCCTCCGTGCTGAGACTGGGAGAGAGAATCTGGGCATTCCAGTGTTGTGTTGACAGCTAAGTGGACCGAAATTCATGTCCAGACAAGCAGCTCTTGGAAAAACGTATCCAAAAATTTTCAGTCCTGAATGAAAATAAAACTGAAATAATGGAATTCTTTCCAATATCTTGAGCACCTCTCCAGTCCACTTGGGAGAACATCTTGCAATGCCCAACCCATCGTCCAACGCAGCCCCAGTTCCAGTCATCAATAGAACAGACCCATTTCAATGCTCTCAATGAGCAGACAGGCTATAATCAGGTTTCAAGTTCACTTAACATTGACGTATACTGCTTAGGAAATGAACTCTTCCAGTGTGTTATTAACAAGAAGCCAGTATTATTCCTATGATGGTTATTCCTCTGCCTCATAGTTGAGAGGCTCTAAGTGGTTAAGTCCTTACCTTAGGCAATTAAGGCTGCCATAACAAAATAACCAACGGAGTTGCTTCAACAACAGAAATTTATCTTTTCACAATTTTAGGGGCTGAAGTTTCCAGTCAAGATGTCAGCCAGTTCAGGTCCTGGTGAGGGTTCTCCCACTGGCTTGCAGACAACCACTTTCTGCTTGGTCCTCATATGGTAGAAAAAGAGGTCTGATGTCTCTTCCTCTTTGTATAAAGGCAACGTTTCTATCAGATTAGGGTCCTACTCATGACTTTGTTCAATCTTCATTAATTCCTGTCTCCCCAAACATAATCATTTATAGGGTTAGACCTCCAACATATGGATCCTGGGATGCAGGGAGACACAAACCTTCAGGTTCTAATGCCTAATGCTTCTTCTTCTGTAAGAAACTTAGACCAAGAAAAACACTCTTTAAATTACTAGCTATATATAGAAGTAATTTGGATGAGGAAATGAAATGTCCCACTGTCTTATTACATATAACTCTTCATTATAAAAACAGCATTACATACCAAATAATTATACCTCTTTACAGTTCTTGTGTGGCTTCTTTGTCTCTGTTCCTCATAAAACCAGTTGCAAAATAGGTATTAGATAGAAATTTATGTTGTCTAGTCCCATCATACCCAAATTCTACTTCTCTTTTCTGCAATGTCTTCAATAATTCAATAGAAAAGCAATAAAGACATAAATTGAGTTAATCTTGTAGTAGACCACGTTTTCCATTAAGAACAACTAGGAAAGCATTTTAAGATGTCTTCAGTTCAGTTCAGTCGCTCAGTTGTGTCCAACTCTTTGCAACCCGTGACTGCAGCATGCCAGGCCTCCCTGTCTATCAGGGTTTACTCCAACTCATGTCTACTGAGTCGGTGATGTCATCCCACCATCTCATCCTCTATCGACTCTTCTCCTCCCACCTTCAATCTTCCCCAGCATCAGGGTCTTTTCAAATGAGTCAGTTCCACACATCAACTGGCCAAAGTATGGAGTTTCAGCTTTAGCATCATTCCTTCCAAAGAAATCCCAGGGTTGATCTCCTTCAGAATGGACTGGTTGGATCTCCTTGCAGTCCAAGGGACTCTCAAGAGTCTTCTCCAACACCACAGTTCAAAAGCATCAATTCTTCAGTGCTTAGCTTTCTTTATAGTCCAACTCTCACATCCATACATGACTACTGGAAAAACCATAGCTTTGACTAGATGGACTTTTGTTGGCAAAGTGATGTCCCTGCTTTTTAATATGCTGTTTAGATTGGTCATAACTTTCCTTCCAAGGAACAAGTATCTTAATTTCATGGCTGCAGTCACCATCTGCAATAATTTTGGACCCCAAGAAAATAAAGTCTGCCATTGTTTCCATTGTTTCCCCATCTATTTGCCATGAAGTGATGGGACCAGATGTCATGATCTTAGTGTCCTGAATGTTGAGTTTTAAGCCAACTTTTTCACTCTCCTCTTTCAATTTCATCAAGACACTCTTTAGCTCTTCTGCACTTTCTGCCATAAGGGTGGTGTCATCTGCATATCTGAGGTTATTGATATTTCTCCAAGCAATCTTGATTCCAGCTTGTGCTTTATTCAGTCCAGCATTTCTCATGAAGTACTCTGCATATAAGTTAAATAAGCACAGTGACAATATACAGCCTTGACATGCTCCTTTCCTGATTTGGAACCAGTCTGTTGTTCCATGTCCAGTTCTAACTGTTGCTTCTTGACCTGCATACAGATTTCTCAGAAGGCAAGTCAGGTGGTCTGGTATTCTCATCTCTTTCAGAACTTTCCAGTTTGTCATGATCTGGCTTTGGCATAGTCAATAAAGCAGAAGTAGATGTTTATCTGGAACTCTCACTTTTTCGATGATCCAACGGATGTTGGCATTTTGATCTCTGGTTCCTCTACCTTTTCTAAATCCAGCTTGAACATCTGGAAGTTCACAGTTGGTGTACTGTTGAAGTCTGGCTTGAAGAATTTTGAGCAATACTTTGCTAGCGTATGAGATGAATGAAATGTGTGGTAGTTTGAGCATTCCTTGGCATTGCCTTTCTTTGGGATTGGAATGAAAACTGACCTTTTCCAGTCCTGTGGCCACTGCTGAGTTTTCCAAATTTGCTGACACATTGAGTGCAGCACTTTCACAGCATCATCTTTCAGGATTTGAAATAGCTCAACTGGAATTCCATCACCGCCACTAGCTTTGCTTGTAGTGATGCTTCCTAAGGCCCACTTGACTTCTCATTCCAGGATGTCTGTCTCTAGGTGAGCGATCACACCATCGTGGTTATCTGGGTTATGAAGATCTTTTTTGTACAGCCTTTCTGTGTATTCTTGCCACCTCTTCTTAATATCTTCTGCTTCTGTTAGGTCCATACCACTTCTGTCCTTTATTGAGCCCATCTTTGCATGAACTGTTCCCTTGGTATCTCTAATTTTCTTGAAGAGATCTCCAGTCTTTTCCGTTCTATCTTTAGATATTTTTCCTCTATTTTTTTGCATTGATCATTGAGGAAGGCTTTCTTATCTCTCCTTGCTATTCTTTGGAATTCTGCATTCAAATGGGTATATCTTTCCTTTTCTCCTTTGCCTTTCACTTATCTTCTTTTCTCAGCTATTTGTAAGGCCTCCTCAGACAATCATTTTGCCTTTTTGCACTTCTTTTTCTTGGGGATGGTATTGATAACTGCCTCCTGTACAATGTCATGAACCTCCATCCATAGTTCATTAGGCACTCTATCAGATATAATTCCTTGAATCTATTTGTCGCTTCCACTATATAATCATAAGGGATTTGATTTAGGTCATACCTGAATAGTCTAGTGGTTTTCCCTACCTTCTTCAATATCAGTCTGAATTTGGCAACAAGGAGTTCATGATCTGAGTCACAGTCAGCTCCCAGTCTTATTTTTGCCGACTGTATAGAGCTTCTCCATAGTTGGCTGCAAAGAATATAATCAATCTGATTTTGGTATTGACCACCTGGTAATGTCCATGTGTAGAAGGCAATGGCACCTCACTCCAGTACTCTTGCCTGTAAATCCCATGGATGGAGGAGCCTGGTAGGCTGCAATCCATGAGGTTGCTAAGAGTTGGATATGACTGAGTGACTTCACTTTCACTTTTCACTTTCATGCCTTGGAGAAGGAAATGGCAACCCACTCCAGTGTTCTTGCCTGGAGAATCCCAGGGACAGGGGAGCCTGGTGGGCTGCCACCTACGGGGTCGCACAGAGTCGGACATGACTGAAGTGACTTAGCAGCAGCAGCAGCAGCAGAGTCTTCTCTTGTGTTGTTGGAAGAGGGTGTTTGCTATGACCAGTGTGTTTTCTTTAAAAATCTATTAGCCTTTGCCCTACTTCATTCTGTACTCCAAGGCCAAATTTGCCTGTTACTCCAGGTGTTTCTTGACTTTCTACTTTTGCATTCCAGTCCACTGTAATGAAAAAGACATCTTTTTTGGGTGTTAGTTCTAGAAGGTCTTGTAGGTCTTCAAAGAACTGTTCAACTTCAGCTTCTTCAGCATTACTGGTCAGGGTATATACTTGGATTACCGTGATATTGAATGGCTTGCCTTGGAAGCGAACAGAGATCATTCTGTTGTTTTTGAGATTGCATCCAAGTACTGCATTTCAGACTCTTTTGTTGACCATGATGGCTACTCCATTTCTTCTAAGGGATTCTTGCCCACAGTAGTAGATTTAAAGGTCATGTTAGTTAAATTCACCCATTCCAGTCCATTTTAGCTGATTCTTAAAATGTCAGTGTTCACTTTTGACATCTCCTGTTTGACCACTTCCAATTTGCCTTGATTCATGGATCTAACATTCCAGGTTCCTATGCTATATTGCTCTTTATAGCTTCAGACTTTACTTTCATCACCCATCATATCCACAACTGGTTGTTGGTTTTGCTTTGGCTCTGTCTCTTCACTTTTTCTGGAGTTATTTCTCCACTGATCTCCAGTAGCATATCAGGCACCTACCGACCTGGGAAGTTCATCTTTTAGTGTCCTATCTTTTTGCCTTTTCATAGTGTTCTTGGGGTTCTCAAAGCAAGAAACCGAAGTGGTTTGCCATTCCCTTCTCCAGTGGACCACGTTTTGTCAGACCTCTCCACCATGACCTGTCCGTCTTGGGTGGCTCTGCATGGCATAGCTCATAGTTTCATTGAGTCAGACAAGGCTGTGGTCCATGTGATTAGATTGGTTAGTTTTCTGTGATTGTGGTTTTCAGTCTGTCTGCCCTCTGATGGAGAAGGATGAGAGACTTATGGAAGCTTCCTGATGGGAGAAACTGACTGAAGGGGAAACTGGCTACCTCCCCTTAAAATCTATTTGAAGATAGTACATAACTATAAAGATCCTCAGAATCAAAAGGGCAAAGATTCCGGAGGGAAGGAAAAGGCTGTTAAATGATCTCAGCATCCTACATTATTTTCCCCTCAAAACATTCAGTGAACAAGCTAAAAACACAAAAGCAACTGGTAAGAGACAAAAACCGGAGCCCAGTTTTCTGCTGCTTCAAGAAAGGAGGAGGACCAAAACTTGTGTTTGGAGCTTATAAATATATCTAGGACCTGAAGAGCCAAGATCCCATAGAGAAGAGGAGCACAAAGAAGAGAGTGCAATGGTCTGAAAAGCTTATCTCTTTGAGGGATTCGCTGTGTCATAAATGGCGATGATTTAGAGAAACCAAAGAGAAAGTAACAACTCAAAGTTTGAAAGAGCTAAACCAAGGTCTTGGTAGTTTCATGAGGAGATAAAAAGAAGGCTGGGCTGATTAATCACCAAAGAAGATGAAAACCAGTGAAAACATCCAGTCTTCAGTGGAGCACTGAAGGTTTGCTTCCTAGGTATACAGGGGAAAACTGGAAGCACAGCTGATTCTATAAAAGACTGCAGTTCAGCCTCAAAACAGTTCATTGGATTAAATTAGTATACCCTCACCTAATTGTTTCACGAAGTTAAAGGTTCATCTACCATCACTGCTCATGTATAACATTCAGTATTTAACTAAAATTATACGGCACAAGCAGCAGGACCAAAGGGGGAAAATCCCAGAAACTAGAAAGAGAGCCACAAGGAGGTAAATATTGATGTTTTTAGCCACACACTTTAAAGAACTGTGGAAAACATGTTCAAAAAAATACACATCAAGTGAGAAAATTTTCACTGGAAAACAAAAATGTATTTTAAAAATCAAATTTGAGAACTTATGATTCAAATTAAGAACTCAGATGTGTTTTAAAAAGATTCAGACACAGCTGAAAGGAGGATTAACATTTTGGAAAACAGGCAAATAGAAAATGTTTAATATACATGTTATTGGTATATTTTAATGAAAATATATATGTAATATATATGCAACTGAAGCCTCAGAAGAGGAGGTGAGACAATAAGTCAGATGAAACGTGAAAAGATAATGATCAGAAACTTTTCAAAGCTGAGCATGACTTCAAACCACATATCAAGATGCATTATAAGTTCCAAGAGTTTAAACAAAAAAGAAAAAAGTATCTAGGCACATCATAGTAATACTGCTGCACACTAAAGGTGTAAAAAATATTTTAAACAGCTAAAATTAACACAATAAGACATATTACCTTAAAAAAAGCAACCGTAAGAAAGACAGTAGTTGACTTGATAGAAACAATAGAAGCCAGGAGATAACGGATGAACATTTTTAAAGAGGCCACCCTAGAATTCTAAATCCACCAGAAGCAAACAGAAATCAAACACATTTCCAGACAAATCAACACTGAGAGAATTATTTGTCACCATCAGATGTATACTAAAATAATATTCACACAATTTCTTCAAGCATACTGGAGAGGAATGAATACACACACACACAAATGCACACACACGCATATTTATTCCCAGATGGAAGAATGGAAATAAGAGAGAATGAATAACGAAGTGAAACGGGTACATGTGGGTAAATCTAAATGAATATTAATGTTGCAAGCAATAATGATAATACCTTATTGGGTATAAAGTATATATAAAATTAAAATACTTAATAATAACCTAGCAGAGGCAGATGGATTTCAAGCATTCTAAGTTTACTACAATATAACAGAACTGCTAAAGGTGTTCATTTAGTTAGGCTCTAACAAATCAAAGATACATGTTGAAATCTCTAGGATAATACTATAAGAATTAAAAATAATTCACATCTAATAAGCTGAAAAAGGGAAAATAGAGCAGTAGAGATAAAAATAACAATTAACTCAAAATAAGGTGAGAAAGAAGAAAAACCAAAGCAGAGAAATTGGGACAATCTGAAAACAAATAACTAGTAACAAAATAGCAGAATGAACTTTAAAAACTTTACTATGTGCTGTTTATAAATGATTCATTTTAGAATAAAAGATACAAATTTCTAGTTAAAAAATAACTGTCATGTGCAATGAATGTACAGCATAGAGAATATATTAAATAACAGCATAGTGACACATGGTAAGTAGATTTATCATAGTGGTCATTTTGCAAAGTATAAAAATATCAAGTCACTATGTTATATACCTGCTGCTAAGTCACTTCAGTCGTGCCCGACTCTGTGTGACCCCATAGACGGCAGCCCACCAGGCCCCCCCGTCCCTGGGATTCTCCAGGCAAGAACACTGGAGTGGGTTGCCATTTCCTTCTCTGAAGCTAATATAATATTGTAACCCAATTATACTTCAATTAAAAATTAATTAATAAATTAATACCTCACCTCAAAACCAAGGACAAAAATATGTAGAAAGTGAAAGGATGGAACAAAGTTATACCACAAAAATATCAAACAAAATAAAACTGCTGCTGTACTAATCAAAAATAGACTAAGGCAAGAAGCATTACTTATAGATAAAAAGAGACATTTTATATTTTGAAGCAGCTTAACTGATCAGGAAAACATAAAAAATTTAAATCTGTATTAGCCCATACCAGAAATTCAAAATAAAGCAAATTTTGTGAAACTAACAAAAAACAGATAACTTCACAACCACAACTTCACAACCACAATATACATCTCTCAAAAGCTGATAGGTCAAGTAACCAGAAAAATCAGTAATGACAGAAACGATCTGACTAGCAGGTTAATATGAAAGTGAAAGTGAGAGTTGCTCAGTCGTGTCCGCTCTGCGGCCCCACGGTCTACACAGTCCATGGGATTCTCCAGGCCAGAATGCTGGAGTGGGTAGCCTCCCCCTCCTCCAGGGGATCTTCCCAACCCACAGTCAGAACCCATGTCTCCCACACTGCAGGCAGATTCTTTACCAGTTGAGCCACAAGGGAAGCCCAAGGATACTGGAGTGGGTAGCCTATCCCTTCTCCAGCGGATCTTCCCGACCCAAGAATTGAACCGGGGTCTCCTACATCGCAGGTAATTCTTTACCAGCTGAGCCATGAGGGAAGCCACGGTTAATGTACTTGACAGAATTGGAGAATAAAACACTGTACACATAATAAAGTGAACTCGCTCAGTCGTGTCCGACTCTGTGCGACCCCATGGACTGCAGCCCACCAGGCTCCTCCATCCATGGGATTCTTCAGGCAAGAGTACTGGAGTGGGTGCCATTTCCTTCTCCAGGGGATCTTCCCAACCCAGAGATCGAACCCAGGTCTCCTGCATTGCAGGCAGATGCTTCAACCTCTGAGCCACCAGGGAAGCCTGATAATAAGTGAATTCATATTCATCCCAAATACTTGGGAACAGCTATCTTGAACCCCAAAAATGACCACATCCTAGACCATAAAGCAAGATTCAATAAATTTCAAAGAGTGGAAAAGTGGATGGATATTCTAAAAATCACTGTGAAATTAAATTAGCAATCAAAAGCAAAAAGAACTTGAATACCTCCAAATGTCTGCAATGAATCAATTCATTTCTAAATTATCCTTGAGTTAAAAATGATATCCAAAGGGGATTATAAAATATTTTTAATAAATGTCAATAAAGATTTAATATATTAAAATTTGTGATGTATAGATAAGGTAATATTTATGTTAAATGTTTAGTTTTAAAAGCATATATTAGATTAGTTTTAAAAGCATATATCAGAAAAGGAAAAGGTTACAAAGTAATGACCTAAGATTCCCCATTACAAAAAAAAAAAAAAACAGCAAATTAAACCCAAGGAAAGTAGTAGCAAATTTTTTTCAATTCATTTTATGAAAACAGCCTAACTTCATTACCCAAGGATGTAATAAGAAAAGTTACAGACTAATTTTTTTTCACAAACATCCATAAGAAAATTAAACAAATACTTTGAGATCATATTCAGCAATGATTGAAAGTGATAGTACATCATGGCCAAGTATAAGTTTATTTCAGGAAAGCAAGGTTGACTTAATACTTGAAGAAATCAGTATGTTTAATTAAAAAAAGATTCATATGATCTCAACAGATGCTAAAATTAAAAAAAAATAAAATTAGCAAACTACAAATAAAAGGAACATTATCTGATGACGTATACAGACAAAGAAACCTACAGTTAATATCATGCTGGTGAAAGGGTAAAAATATTACCTCCTCAAGATCAGGACTGAAACAAAGATGTTTAATATTATCACTTATATTCTACATCATTCATAAGGTCCTTGACTTTGCAAGAGGCAAAATAATAATAAAATAATAATAAATTCAAAAAGATACGGAGAAACGGTCAAAGACATGATTTCATATAAAGAAGTAAAAAAAGTTATAAGTAAATTTCTAAAACTGAGAAATGAAGGGTTTCCAGAGAAACCTCTATATGCAAACATAAATTTCACTTCTACTTATCAACAGCAAAAGTTTAGAAAATGAAATAAGTGCAAATATTAGGCAGCATCGAAAACATCAGTCAAGAAAAATAATCTAACAACTTCTATTATGAAAATTACAAACCATTACTGAAAGAACTTAAAGAGTTAAACAAATGAGATACACCATATTTATGCATTGAAAAATAGCATTGTCAAGATTAACCTATAAACACAACATAATCCAAGCAAATATCCCAGTGGCATTCTAAGGGGAATTTGCAAACTGACCCTAAAATGCATATAAAGGTGCAAATAATCGAAGCCGGTCTTGAAGTATAAAGATGCAGGACTTACACTACTATCGATAGACATCAAGACAAGTTAGAGAGCTATCATAACCAATGAAGTGCGGTATTAGGAAAAGACTTTTAAAATAGAATCAAATAGAGAAGGAACAGAACAGCAGGTACACTATCATGTGATTCGTAAGGAAGATCCCACTTCCACACAGCACACTTTGATTCTTCCACAAAGAATCATCTTTGAAAGGAACAGCGCCTGCTGATATCTCCAACTGGGAAGAAAAGGGATCTTGTCCCACCCCTCATACCATTCACAAAAACAAATTCCAAGTAGAGTAGAGACTAAGTGTCAAGGTAAATAAAGCTTCTAGAATTTTACATTGGAAAACATCTTTATGATCTTGGGTGTAGGAAAGGGGTCTAATATAGCATGCCAAAGAACGATCAATTGGGAGACATTAAAATTAAGAATGTTATTTGTCAAAAGAAACCATTAATGGGATGAAAAGATGACCCAGAAAGGTGGAGGAAATACATTTATCCAAGAGATCCCATCTCCAGGCAAACCAATAGAAAAATGGCAAAAAAAAAAAAAAAAAAAACCAACCCCAATGGAGATATTTGATAAAAGGATATCTAAAGGTCTAAGGAAATGCAAAATTGCAGGACGATATACTCCACACACCCCAGATTTGTTCAAATGAAAAAAGACAGGAAAACAAACACCAACACCAAGTGCTGGCAAAGATGAGGAACAAGGGACACATATACAGCTTGCGGGAATAACGTCAATCGGGAGGCCCACTGCAAAAACGGGCAGGTCCTAATGATGCTGAATTTGCACCTGCTATATATTATGACCCAGAAATTCCATTTTTCTAGATGTCCAGCAGAAATGACTACATGTTTAAACCATAAGACCTACAAAAGAATTCTAACAGCAGCATTACTTGTATAGCCCCAAACCAGAAACAACCCAAATGTCCCTCAGCAATAAAGTGTGGCAATTAATATAATGGCATCACATATTGGAGCAAAGCAAGTGAATAATTGACAGCTGTGTACAACCAGATGGGTGGCTATCAGAACAGACTGCTGAACAAAATGAAGCTACTCAACTAAGAACATTCCATGGAGTGTGTTTAAACAAGGTTAGAATCAGGCACAAGGAATCTTCTGTGATAGAAATCCTGATAACGACAGTGTTTGAGGAGTGAGGCAATTAGGGACCGAGGGGACAGATAAGGGCTTCAGGGGTGCTGGTGACCCTCTAAATTCCATTTATTTAATAGCTGACAGCTACATGAGTGTCCACTTTGCAAAATTTAACTAAATTTTACAAATTCATGATTCCTACATTTTTCTAATTTATGCTATTTCCCCCACCCTTCCTTTTTTTTTTTTTTTTTTTTCATAAAGCAAAAAATGGAAACATTCTCTCCAGGAGAGAAGAGGCATGCAGGATTTCAGAGTCACCCTGTAAGCTGAATGGCAGTATTTTAGTAAAAAGCTACATGGCCTGAAGCCCTGTCCCTACTGACACAGACAACAGCAGAAAGCAGAGATAAGAACCACATTAGAGTCAAAAGGAGCATTTAACGGGGGGCTGGCTTAACTCTGCAGAGAGTAACACAAAACTGTTCACCTAAGCTGATATGACAGGATAAACAGCCCCACAGACACTCTGCCCTCAGTAGCTGACTCAACAGCCGAGGCTGACAGATTTACAATGGAGACCTGAATCCTCAGATCAAAAATTGTGTGCTCTGTTTGGGGCTTGATGACCTACAGTATACACTGAAACCCTTAAATCAACACGTTTATGGCATTTATGGCAAAGCGCTCCGACGAGTCTTGCTTGGTCAAACAAGCCTTGTCTTGAATCTGAGCTCAGCTAAAAGCTGGGCTATGAAAGGCAAGCATTTGCTAACAGAAGACGAGTGCTCCATTTCTGTTCAACTGCTTAATGGAAATCTTGCCTGCATGATGGGAGTAAAGAAAAAGAATGGCATAAATGTATAGAGATGTACTTAATTTTTCAGACCTATAATATCAGTGTTAGAAAAGACATTTATCCAATGACCCCATAGCTGCTGTTACTCCGGTGGTGGGGGTGCTTGGTCGTGTCTGACTCTCTTGGAACCCCATGGACTGTAGCCCGCCAAGTTCCTCCGTTATGGGATTCTCCAGGCAAGAATACTAGAGTGGGTTGCCATTTCCTTCTCCAGGGATCTCCCCGACCCAGGGATCGAACTGGCATCTCTTGTGTCTGTTGCTTGCCAGGCAGATTTTTACCACCATGCCTCCTGGGCACAATTCAGTGTCTGTCTGGGTTGGATCTAAGTGGCATCCACAATACCGCTTTCTTGAGGGACAATGACACACTGTATCATAGCCATTAAATATGAATGCTCTGTAACAGTGTTTTTTAAACCATTTTGACTAAAAGCCACGTCTAAAAAAATCAGCATACACACCCCATGCATTTTATAACCTGCCTCAGTGTATGCATACATACATGTCCACACTGCAAAATTTTACAAACCACACTTCCTAGATATCAGTAATTTGGTATTGTCTCTTTACGCAAGTTTTATGCTACTCTGTAATATTTCCTTACTCACTAGTGTTTGTTATAATAATTAAATTGACTCATGACCCACTAATTGATCACAACTCAGAAGTATGAAAAAGGTATTTTCTCTAGGAAACAGAATTTTTTTTTCCAAATTGGTGAGCCAGGCAATGTTTTTCTAAACTAATATATATAACTGACATATAACATTATGTTAGTTTCAGGTATACAACATAACAACGTGATATATGTATATATTGCAAAATGCTCAGCCCAATCCATCTGGTTAATGTCCATCACCACACACAGCTACGTTGTCTCTCTTGTGATGAGATCTCTTAAGATTTACTCTGGGACTTCCCTGGTGGTCCAGGGCCTAAGACACTGTGCTCCCAATGCATGGGGCCTGGGTTTGATCCCTGGTCAGGGAACTAGATCCCACGTACAGCAACTAAGAATACATACACTGCAAGTAAAGATCCTGCAGCTTCAACCAAATGATCCTACATGCTGCAACTAAGACCTGGCACAGCCAAATAAATGATTTAAAAAAAAAAAAAAGATTTACTTTGTTAGCAACATTCAAAGACATGATATATATTATTAACTACATTATTAACTACAGCATACATAGGAATGCCGTAAATTCCTATCCCACGCTTTTTTTTTTCCCCATTTCACTGATTCTGCAAATGTGGTGAGCACAAGAATTATTGAAACTGTAGATGTCAAGGATTCCAGTCTCAGAGGTTCTAATTCAGTAGATCTAAAGTGGGGAATTTGGAATTTCAGCCAACCAGTCAATAGAAAAGGAATCCTTTTGCTTTGCTCTCATTGTGTATGTTAGGAAGCTTCAAGATAGGAGACGAATAGACCTATCTTGTTCAATACAGTAGCTGTTACCGGCACTTGTAAAGTAGCTGGTCTGAACTGACCATGCAGTAACTGTAAAATGCAAATCTGATTTTGAAGACTTGTATGTAAAATAAAAATAAACTATCTCATTAATCATTTTGGTATTGGTTATATTTTGCAATAACATTTTTGATATACTGGATTAAATAAAATAGAATACCAACACAAATCTCACCCATTTCTTTTGCTTTCTTTTTAACATGAGTACTAGAAAATTTGAAATGACACATGTTGACTTGCATTATATTCTACCAAACAGCACTGTGCCAGAGCAGAGTTGGAATTCCATGCATCAAAGAAAAAAAAAAGAAAGCAAGAAATAGAAGATTTCATGGGGGAGAAAAACCCACTTCTGCTGTCATCATCTCAAAATTAAAAATCCACTGCAGACTAAAATTAGATTCATCAAAATAAATATCTTCAAAGACACAAATGAACGGCATATGAACGTGGAACCATATAATCCATCAATAAGCAGCCCTGGTTTACAACATCGTCCCAACAAATCACTGAAAAGTGGTTTCACAGTGTGAAGTCATCCTCTAAGCCAGCTGTGGAGGCTCTGTCTCCCTCTAACTGCTCACCGACAGGCGTTTAATGTGCTCACTTGCACTGGCTGCTTGAAAGCCATGTGCAGTCACGGCTGGCAGACACGGAGAGGTGTGTAGCAACAAGACAAGTGACAGATAAAGTAGTGAATCAACAAGCTAGAGAATGCACCCAACATGCACTGTAAGGAACAAATATTGACAGCTCTAGAGGCAGCCAGACTCTGTGCAGCGGGCACTGCACACGATGAACGCTGATCACGAAGTGTGTAAGGCTAGCTGCCCAATGCACTGACCTGCCAGCCACTTCACACTGAATGCCTGGTTGCCTTAAACTTGTTTCCTCTGGGAGTCTATGAGCTCTTCATAGAAAGTGTCCAGAATTTGTTCATCCCTATCGTAGTTAGGACTTTCAGTTCAAAGTGAGAAGAGTCAAATTAGAGTAACCAAAAAAAAAGAAAAAAAAGGGGATGGGGAGTTATGGCTCATGGAAAGGCCAATATACTTTCATTTCAGGCATAATTGGACGTCAAGGCTGTGATGACCTTATTCTAGGTGACAAGACGGCTGCCACTCCAGAGTTAGAGGGCATCCTCTTCGCTTTCCCCAGGTGTCCCAGAATTAATTTTATTGGCTCTGATGCTGTTAGATGTCCTTGAGCCAATCATTGCAGTCAAGGACAGCTGATGTTCTGACTGGAAAACAAAGTCACCTCCATCCAATTCCAAGGTGCAGGTAAGGAAGGTTTGTCCCCAAGGAAAACTTCAATGTTCTTACCAAAAGACTGGGGAAAGTATAGGTGGCCAGTGCTGTTTCTATATCTCCAATCTGATATATAAAGGATAAAAAGATATATAACTTAAGAGTATTATCAATGAATGCACACATGCATAATATCTAATTCATGATGTATGTCAAACATGGAAATGATGTACCTATTTCTAAATCACCAGGATATTAAGTACACACATTCATGTAATGAGTGGTCTTCGAGTGTCTGCTATTTGCCAGAGACTATTCCAGCCACTGGAGACACAGCAGCAGAAATGAAGCTGCAGGCTTCTGGAACCCAGATTTAAGAAGGGAGGCAGAAATGCAAGGTAATAAACAAGTCAGCCGGGTAGTGATAAAGAGGAGGAATGAAATAAAGCAAGGTCAGGGGATGGCGCGTGATGCAGTGTCAGGGAGGAGCTTTCTGCAATAATGACCTCTGCGCAGAGAACGGAAGTGCCAGGAAGTGGTAAAAGCAACTGGGTGAGTGTTTGGGCGAAGAACCTACAAAGTGCAGGCACAGGAGTTGGGGCCTCTGGGAATGCTGAAAAGGCCTGGACATCAGAAGGGCTGGGGTGGAGCAGACGACGGGAGGAGACTGGACCTCAGGCCAAGGGTGCCAGACTACACAGGGCCTTGCAGACCATGGTAAGACATTTGGATTACATCCCATGGGTCATGGAAAGCCATTTGCTGGTGGGGAAAGGAAAGTGAAACCACCTGGCTACTTGAGAAAAACAGCTTCTAGGAATACGAGTTAAAAGAGCATCAGCAGGAGGGAAGCTGCTGCAGGAATTCAGATGACAGTGGCTCAGGTCACAGTGGTGACGATGAAGGTGATAAGTGGCTGGAATTGGGAACTGAATTGACCTGTGGGCGATGACACTTACATGGACTTACGTATAAGATCACCGGTGTTTCCATATCCTCACGAGCTAGTGGGGTCATTTAAATAGCCTGCCATCACACTAAAAATGAGTCTCATCCCACTCCTGGGAATACACTCGGAGAAAACGATAATTCAAAAAGACACCTCCCCCCCACCAATGTTCACTGCAGCACTATTTACAATGGCCAGAAATGGAAGCAACCTAAATGTCCATCAACAGAGGAATGGATTAAAAAGACGTGGTACATATATACAATGAAATATTACCCAGCCATACAAAAGAACAGAATTTGGTAGACAAGGAGGGACCTAGGGACTGTCATACAGAATGAAGTAAGTCAGGAAGAGAAAAATATGGTATATTAACACATATATGTGGAATCTAGAAAAATGGTTAGATTATCTTATTTGGGAAAGACCCTGATGCTGGGAAAGATTGAGGGCAGGAGGAGAAGGGGACGACAGAGGATGAGATGGTTGGATGGCATCACCAACTTGAGGGATATGAGTTTAAGCAAGCTCCAGGAGTTGGTGATGGACAGGGAAGCCTGGTGTGTTACAGTCCATGGGGTTGCAAAGAGTGAGACACGACTGAGTGACTGAACTGAACTGATCTTATTTGCAAAGTGGAAACAGAGACACAGACATAAAAAACAAATGTATGGTTACCAACGGGGAGAGGGAAAGGGGTGAGATGAACTGGGAGACTGGCATTGACATATATACACCATGATCAGTTCTGTTCAGCTGAGTCGCTCAGTCACACCTGACTCTTTGTGACCCCATGGACTGCAGCACACCAGGCCTCCCTGACCATCACCAGCTCCTGGACTTTATTCAAACTCACGTCCATTGAGTCGGTGATGCCATCCAACCATTGCATCCTCTGTCGCCCCCTTTTCCTCCTGCCCTCAATCTTTCCCAGCATCAGGGTCTTTTCAAACGAGTTAGTTCTTCACATCAGGTGGCCAAAGTATTGGAATTTCAGCTTCAGCATCAGTCCTTCCAATGAATATATCAGGACTGACTTCTTTTGGGATGGACTGGTTTGATCTCCTTGCAGTCCAAGGGACTCTCAAGAGTCTTCTCCAATACCACAGTTCAAAAGCATCAATTCTTTGGCATTCAGCCACAGGGCTTCCCTTGTGGCTCAGATGATAAAGCATCTGCCTACAATGCAGGAGACCTGGGTTCCATCTCTGGGTCGAAAAGATCCTCTGGAGAAGGAAATGTCAATCCACTCTAGTACTCTTACCTGGAAAATCCCATGGACGGAGGAGCCTGGTGGGCTACAGTCCATGGGGTCGCAAAGAGTCAGACATGAGTGAGCAACTTCACTTCACTTCATTTCACCTTCTTTATATTTCAACTCTCATGTCCATACATGACTAATGGAAAACCTATAGCTTTGACTAGACGGACCTTTGTTGGCAAAGTAATGTCTCTGCTTTTTAATATGCTGTCTAAGTTGGCCATAACTTTTCTTCCAAGGAGCAAGTGTCTTTTAATTTCATGCTTCAGTCACCATCTGCAGTGATTTTGGAGCCCAAAAAAATAAAGTCAGCCACTGTTTCCCCCATGTATTTGCCATGAAGTGATGAGACCGGATGCCATGATCTTAGTTTTCTGAATGTTGAGTTTTAAGTCAGCTTTTTCACTCTCCTCTCTAACTTTCATCAAGAGGCTCTTTACATTTTCTTTGCTTTCTGCCGTAAGGGTGGTGTTATTAGCATATCTGAGGTTATTGATATTTCTCCCAGCAATCTTGATTCCAGCTTGTGCTTCATCCAGTACAGCATTTCTCATGATGTACTCTGCATATAAGTTAAATAAGCAGGGTGACAGTATACAAACTTGATGTACTCCTTTCCCGATTTGGAACCAGTCTCTTGTTCCATGTCCAGTTCTAACCTGCATATAGATTTCTCAGGAGGCAGGTCAGGTGGTCTGGTATTCCCATCTCTTTCAGAATTTTCCACAGTTTGTAGTGATCCACACAGTCAAAGGCTTTGGTGTAGTCAAGAAAGCAGATGTTTTTCTGGAACTCTCTTGCTTTTTCAAAGATCCAATGGATGTGGCAATTTGATCTCTGGTTCCTCTGCCTTTTCTAGCTTTAACATCTGGAAATTCATGGTTCACGTACTGTTGAAGCCTGGCTTGGAGAACTTTGAGCATTACTTTGCTAGTGTGTGAGATGAGTGCAATTGTGGAGTAGTTTGAACATTATTTGGCACTGTTTTTCTTTGGGATTGGAATAAAAATTGACCTTTTCCAGTCCTGTGGCCACTGCTGAGTTTTCCAAATTTCCTAGCATATTGAGTACAAGCACTTTCACAGCATCATCTTTCAGGATTTGAAATAGCTCATCTGGAATTCCATCACCGCCACTAGCTTTGTTCACAGTGATGCTTCCTAAGGCCCACTTGACTTTGCATTCCAGAATATCTGGCTCTAGGTGAGTGATCACACTATTGTGGTTATCTGGGTCATGAAGATCGTTTTTGTACAGTTCTGGATATTTCCTGTGGTCATGTATGGATGTGAGAGTTGGACTGTGAAGAAGGCTGAGTGCCGAAGAATTGATGCTTTTGAACTGTGGTGTTGGAGAAGACTCTTGAGAGTCCCTTGGACTGCAAGGAGATCCAACCAGTCCATTCTGAAGGAGATCAACCTTGGGATTTCTTTGGAAGGAATGATGCTAAAGCTGAAACTCCAGTATTTTGGCCACCTCATGTGAAGAGTTGACTCATTGGAAAAGACTCTGATGCTGGGAGGGATTGGGGGCAGGAGGAGAAGGGGACGCCAGAGGATGAAATGGCTGGATGGCATCACTGACTTGATGGACGTGAGCCTGAGTGAACTCTGGGAGTTGGTGATGGACAGGGAGGCCTGGTGTGCTGCAATTCATGGGGTCACAAAGAGTCCGACACGACTGAGCGACTGAACTGACTTCTTAATATCTCCTGCTTCTATTAGGTCCATACCATTTCTGTCCTTTATCGAGCCCATCTTTGCATGAACTGTTCCCTTGGTATCTCTAATTTTCTTGAAGAGATCTCTAGTCTTTTCCATTCTGTTGTTTGCCTCTATTTCTTTGTATTGATCACTGAGGAAGGCTTTCTTATCTCTTCCTGCTATTCTTTGGAACTCTGCATTCAAATGGGTATATCTTTCCTTTTCTCCTTTGCTTTTCGCTTCTCTTCTTTTGTCAGCTATTTGCAAGGCCTCCTCAGCCAGCCATCTTGCCTTTTTGCATTTCTTTTTCTTGGGGATGGTCTTGATCCCTGTCTCCTCTACAATGTCATGAACCTCCGTCCATAGCTCATCAGGCACTCTATCAGATCTAATCCCTTGAATCTATTTGTCACTTCCACTGTACAATCATAAGGGATTTGATTTACATCATCCTGAATGATCTAGTGGTTTTCCCTACTTTCTTCAATTTCAGTCTGAATTTGGCAATAAGAAGTTCATGATCTGAGCCACAGTCAGCTCCCTGTCTTGTTTTTGCTGACCCGATAGAGCTTCTCCATCTTTGGCTCCAAAGAATATAATCAATCTGATTTTGGTATTGACCATCTGGTGATGTCCACGTGTAGAGTCCTCTCTTGTGTTGTTGGAAGAGGGTGTTTGCTATGACCAGCCCTTTCTCTTGGCAAAACTCTGTTAGCCTTTGCCTTGTTTCATTTTGTACTCCAAGGCCAAATTTGCCTATTACTCCAGGTATTTCTTGACTTCCTAAGACCTACAGGACCTTCTAGAGCAAACATCCATAAAACATGTCCTTTTCATTATAGGAATGAAATTCTGGAATGCAAAGTAGTAAGTCAAGGGATGTACTATGCTACTGTGTATAAAACAGATAACCAATGAGAACCTACTGTATGACACAGGGAACTCTACTCAATGTTCTGTGTGCTGATCCAAATGGGAAGGAAATCCAAGGAAGAGGACATATATGTATATGTGTGGCTCATTCACTTCGCTGTACAGCTGAAATACAGCATTGTAAAGCAACTATACTCAAATTTTAAAGAAAAATGTCTTACCTTATTTGCACTCTCATGTTCTTTAAACACACCTTAGCAATTACATTAGTTACCCTGCCCTTATGTGTCTATATATCCCTACCACCAATCCTCCCCACAATGACAACAGAATATCCTACGATTAAAGATCCACGTTATCATTTTGGTATTTCTAAAAATCTATGATAGGACTTAGGCACACAAAACATTTATTATATAAAACATTTATAAATGTTGGGTCAGAAGGATGGGTAGATGGGTAGAAAAGAGGAAGGAAGAGAGAGAAAGAAGAAATACTAAAATAGAAAGAGAAAAGAAATACTAGTAATTCATTACTGAGAGCTAAGAATATAGGCCCTGAAGTGACCTTGGCTTTGCTTACCTGGTGTATTTATAAAGAGACTGAGTAATTTAAAGAATGTTGCAAATTATATAGGACCATTGTACTATTCACTCTTAGATGAAGGGTCTATTCAAAGAAGGGATGACACAAATAGATTCAGTGATCAGGTAAGCCGGTAAATCTACACGTATGAGAAACTTAGGTTTCTCACCTAGCATTCCAATTAAAACAGAGTTCCAGAGAACTGGCTTTGGGTGCCCTGCTTCATGCATCAAACTTGCACTGGTCACCTATTTTACATATGGTGATATAGATGTTTCAATGCTATTCTCTCAAATCATCCCACCCTCACCTTCTCCCACAGAGTCCAGAAGTCTGTTCTTTACATCTGTGTCTCTTTCAATAGATGGCAATATGGCAAAAATCACAATATTGTAAAGTTATTATCCTCCAATTAAAATAAATTAAAAAAAAAAAAAAAACAGAGCTCCAAACTTCCCTGAGTACCTTGCTTCTCCAAGTACTAAGAAATTAATGTAAAATAAATCACTCAATTCCAGGCAGGTGATAGAGAGATCTAATATATCTTTACAAGGTTCCTAGGTTGAATGTTATTGCTCAGTCACAAACTCATGTTCGGCTCTTTGCAACCCCATGAACTGCAGCACGCCAGGCTTCCCTGTTCTTCACTATCTCCTGGAGCTTGCTCAAACTCTGTCCGTTGAGTCAGTGATGCCATCCAACTATCTCATCCTCTGTTGCCCCTTCTCTTGCCCTCAATCTTTCTCAGCATAATGGTTGAACACGCAATCACAAAACACAGAGAACATTCCCACTTCATCCCCAGAATTGCCCACTGCCCCCAACCTTATAGATCAAGAGAACACGCAGGATATTTAACTTCTAAGTTCAGCTGCAAATTCAGAAACAGAATCCACATTTCTAACCTACATCCTCCACGGTTAGGTTCCCTCCTGCATAAGAATGCAAGAGTCAATTTTCTTATAAAGATATCTTTGCACCAACAGAGATCCAGCTATTTTCAGTAGGGTAGGCTGGCATTCTGTGAAATTCAAAACAAATACACATTTTTAAATGTATTTCCAGACAGTTTTTCTGCCTCCAGTCAATTCACTCTCCAGCCCCCATATATCATTCATCTTGGTCTCCCAAGCTAAATTCCTCCAAAGTAGGTGAAGTGCCTAACATCGTTATTCTTTATGGCATTGAGATCAACAAGTATACCCTGAAAAAAACAGACACACAAATGCATTCTGTTAAAGAGGCCAGTTTGTGATAGTTTTGTATCACTGGTTCTTCCTCGTGTCCCCAGGGAATACCTGGCCATGTCTGGAAACAGTTCTAGACACAGGCAGGGGGGTACTACTGACATCTCGTGGGTAGAGGTCTGGGAGCTTCTGAGAATCCTACAATGCCCCGGACCGCCCCCTCCCCACCCCTGCAGTGAGCCCCAGAAGTCCATCCACACCATCAATGGTGCGCCGAGAAGCCCTGGGCTGAATATCACGATTTACTGCACAACAGTGAACAGTGAATATTGAAGGACGCTTGCTGCTTCTCCTCAACCCCACTATCCCACTTGCTCCATGAGGAGCTGATGGATAATCTCAGACACCCAGATTCTACAATGGGAAGAGACTCATCACGTGTTCACACCAGCTGCAGAGGAAGCCTTCTAGATGTTTTCTTTGTTTTTCTCTTTTTTTTTATTGCTCTAGAGAAATTACCACATATTTAGCAGCTTAAAAATAATCTCAATTTATTAGCTCACAGTTCTGCAAGTCAGAAGTCTGGGCACAGTGTGACTGGGTTCTAGGCTCAGAGCTCCTGCCTGAGCCAGGCTGCGTTCCTTTCTCTGGGAAAAAGCCCACTTTCAAGTTCATTCAGGTGGTTGGCAGCATTCAGTCCCTTCTCTTTGTACAACTGACAGTTCATTTCCTGGTTGGTCATCACTAGACACCACGCGGTCCTCTCCACCTCCAAAACCAGCCATGGAGAATTCTTCACAGGTCAAATCCCTCTAGCTACGATGCTCTCTGACTTTCCCTACTCTGTGTGATCATAGGATAGCTCACACCTACCTGGACAATAGCCCCATTGTAAGGTCAAGTGATTTGATGCCTTCCTTACATCTGCAAAATCCCCTCCCACCAACACCTAAATTAGCACCGGGGAGCAAATCACTGGAGGGCTGGGAAGCTTGGGGGCCCACTTAGAACTCTATCTCCCACAGTGTTTACACTTTATCATTATCTCATTTATTCTTACAGTAATCCTTTTCAAACAGGAGTAAAGGGGGCAGGGAACAAGAATGACACAGCCCTTGAGGATACACCATAACCTGGTTAGAACCAGCGGGGGCCAAGATGGCGGAAGATTCAACTTCCAGTGGAGCCTGAGCCTCATCAGGGGCTCATTGTAATATACTAGCAGGAGGTAAACAACACACCCACCAGCGCCACAACAGCTCCCAGGCCAACCAGAAAAGACCACAAAATGGGCACTGACCCAACTGCTCAAGGGAATCTCTGCCCCTTTCTCCAGACAGTTGGAACAATCCTCCCACTCATCAGCCTATGAACTTACCCAACTCATAAACACTAACCGCTCTGTATC
The DNA here is from genome assembly GCA_006408695.1 of Aepyceros melampus. Taxonomy (NCBI): domain Eukaryota; kingdom Metazoa; phylum Chordata; class Mammalia; order Artiodactyla; family Bovidae; genus Aepyceros; species Aepyceros melampus. The sequence goes on from SJXQ01012105.1 coordinate 120,888, forward strand.
TCGAGGCCTCTCGCCTCCTGCGATGGCCCACACGCTGTCTGGAGTGTGTGTCTCCCAGGGCTGCTCGCGCCTTTTGAGATGGTCTACATTTTGCCTATGAGGTATCTCTCTAAATAAATCCACTCTTACTTATCACTTTGTCTCTCACTGAATTCTTTCTGCGATGAGAGAAAGAACTCAAGCTTCATTAAGTCCTAAGGCCAGGTGTGTGACCTCAATGAAAAGACAGTGGGTTCAAGTCCCAACCCCTGGGTTCAAGTCTGAACCTGAGGTGTGCAGTTTCACTTTGAAGTTGTTGTTGTTTTTTTCATCTCTGCTTTACAGACAATGAAACTAGATTCTCAGATAATTTGATGACGTCCCAAAGCTGGGGGAAGGATACATGGGAACTCTCTATTATCTTCGCAACTGCTTGTGAATCTAAAACTATTTCAAAATAAAGTGTATTTACAAAGGATAATTTCACCAAGATCACATTAACTCTTAAGTGAAAGAGATAAACTTCTCAAATCCCATGCATTTTAACATACCATCCTGCCTTCTTAAACTACTGCACAAAGCATTTCTAAGGTGATAGCATCTCTAAAGCCTCTGGCGACATTTATCTGGGGCAGGGGTCCTCAAACTTGACTGCACATTAGAATCAACTGGAGAGTCTTTGAAAAATTGGGGGTATTTTAAAAACATAGGTATCTGGCCCCCATTCACAGCCATGCTGCTTTCAGTTGGATCTAGGCATTTGTATTTTTTAAAGCTCTATAAGCTAAGACTCATTGATCTTGATATTATTTTAACACAAATGACAGTGTTAAACATACACCATTAAACAGAAATTAGCATTTCCTTCACACACGAGTAAAGCATCTTTTAAAGGGATTGGAATTCATCTTACTTCAATGCCTTTTACTGGAAAACAATGACTGTAAAACCCCAAGATAAAACTAAGCCTTAGGGAAATACATTAGCGTATTTAAAGAGTAAGAATGCATTTCACCAACATTTTCTTTTGGCCGCGTCTCTGTGCTGCCTAAGATAGACCTAAACTCGACAATCGAGCAGGAAATAAAAACTGTGTGCCTTATTCGTCCACAGAGAAATTCATCTGGGGTAACTCTTCATTCGCCTCCTGCAAGTGACAGAGTGAAAACGAAAGGGGGTTGAACTGCGAAGTAGCAGAATGAACCCACAGACACTGCAACAGCACGGTGCTGTGGGAGAACTCGGTAAATCGTCAGAGAGATAATCCCCTTTGACGAGCTTATCTCAATCCCTTTCAAGTGCTGGTTCTAAAGAAGGGTGTGCGCATAGCTGCCTTCTAGTAAATTAGTGATGTGCACTTTATAATTTATACTGGGGAGCATGCCCCCTTGACTTGCAGTGGTAATAAGGGCAGATAAGATATTCAAAGCTCAGTGGCATGAATAAGCAATCAAAAGAATTCAGCTGAACTTGAAATCCTCCCATACATCAAAGGCATCCCTTCAGGAGAGGTGAGCACGTAGTCCAGACGGAACACGCTCACCAGACTTGCATTACGGTATTTGAATGAACGCGGCCCTATAATTGGATAGGAAAACCGTGGGAACCGACTTCCACGCAATGACTTGATCTAATCGAGGAGGAGCTCCCGGGTTTGTGGACAGGGATGTGTAGGAAGTCCAGGCAAATATTTTGGATCCTGAGAGCCTTCGTGTGCACTGTTAACATTAGTCCTGTTTATACTTGGCCTTCAGGAATTAATCAGTACCATTTTCTCTTAAATTGTTTACTGTTGATGGTGGGAAACCATGTAGTTTCCCCAGCACGCATGCTCTGCTGAAGACAACTGGTTTCCTAAGTGACTGTCTTAGGCTCATGGAAGACGAAACAAGTTCTCGTAACCCTGTGTGTTATACAACCAACGTGAGCATGGTATTGGGTGGATAATGTCAATATCAGTAAGTCCATCTCTGGCCATAGCTAATATCCCGCCTGTGTTTGGCATCCCAGCTTTTCACAAGGTGGGTCTTTCTGTCTCTCTCATAAAATATAGAATTGCATACAGCTAAGAAGACCCATTTACATGCATACTTTTTCAGCAATAGCAAACAAACTAGAAACAAACATTAATTATAAGGGTGTGAACTTCAAGACACACATTATTTTTAGGCACTCCTTCATCAAAAAAAAAAAAACACAACTTCAGAAGAAGTATGGACTAACACAATGTGTGTGTATTTTAAGGCCACACACAACAGAAAGAATCAACTCCGGTTTCAAAAAGAGCTTCAGACTGACAGGTAACTGTGAAGCCCTTGGCTTACTGTGCATCCCAGACCACCTTCTATCCACTAATTCACATGCCAATATACAATCCAAAATCTGATTTAGTCTTGTTTGGACACAGAGGGTTTGAGTGGGGCCCTCTGAGGCTTATGGACAGGTGAGAGAGCAAATAAAGCCAAGAGCCCCACGCGCTTGTTCCCACGGATGACATCGGTTATAGTCACGGAATCACTGCAAGTCACGTGTGACGCCACGCACCCAGGGCAGTGTCTGAATCACATCTGGAATTTGGGGGTCTTGCACGTGGAGGTGCAACAAGCAGGAGGAGAAAGAGCTGAAAGGCTGACAGAAAGAGGACGGCGATGATGGGATTTGGTAGCTTGCGTCCAGCCTTGCTGGAAGCTCTGTCTCTTATACACATCTTTTTCCTCCACTAACATTTACACTTACTTTTTGAAAGATCCTAAAAATGTATGTATGCATCCACTGGGAACCCTTCCCTGACTCACCTCAGTCCCTCCAGAGAATAGAGCTCTGCCTGTCGGGACCACTCAGAATGTGTCCACTGAACTAACAGTTCAGAGGGTATTCCAGTTGTTAAGATATAATGCATACTAGGTAACCAGGTCAGTGGTCTTCAGTTTGCCATTGTGTTAATTATCTATTAATATATATATTTTACGTAAGCATTATTTTATTCCATACTTCTTCTTGTTTAGTCACTAAGTCATGTCTGACTTTTTTGCAACCCCATGGACTGTAGCCCACCAGGCTCTTCAGTGCATGGGATTTCCCAGGTAAGAATACTGGAGTGGGTTGCTATGTCCTTCTCCAGGGAATCTTCCCAACCCAGGGATCAAACCGAGTCTCTTGCTTGACAGGCAGATTCTTTACCACTAAGCCACCAGGGAAGCCCAATTCCATACTTAGCAAGGACTTTATATATTTTAGAACCCTGTGAAGTCTGAGTTCCAAAGTGTAGAAATCCAAAGAACGAAAAAAGATACCTGTTCCCCATCACTCCATTTTTAAGACTCAGGCATGATCCTGGCAAGAGCCTTTAAAAGTCTCCAAGGAAGATGTGAAAACCCATGGATGAATCAAAACTACAGCTTTTCTACTGAAGGTTTTTAGGTGTATTTTCCTTTAAGGATTAATGAAATAAAAAGAAAATTCAAGGACCTAAAGAAGTTTTCCTTAATTTTGCTAAAGGTTGGACCTGACTCCCAAGTAATGTTATGATGCAGAAACAAGAACCCTCTGTACATCTGGATTCACCCCAGCGACCCCCACCTGCCCCCTTGAGAGCACACACACAGGCTCACGCTAGACAGAGCACCGATGAGCACACCTGGAAGGTGTGGGGCGTTCCAAGAGCAAAAACAATTCCCAGAGGCTGTCCCACTAGTCTTCCATTTCCTGCAGGCAAGCTTCTTTGCAGACTCCTTTAGGACAACGATTCACAGTCTCCCATGCCCCCGAAACAAACTGTGAAGCTTTTCTTGCCTTTATTTAAGTGGACACCCAGGCTCTACCCAGGACCTACTGAATTTTCAGAGGTGGAGCATAAATATATGTAGGGGTTTTTTTTTTTTTTATTTCCTCCTGAAGTGCCCAGGTCTTTCTGAAGTACATGAAGTAAACTGCTACTTCAGACTTTGAATAGCAACATGCCAACTGATAGTTAAATATCATAAAGGTCTCGGTCTGTGTCTTAGCTGAATCTTCTACTCCATGGCTCCAGTTTTTAAAAATTCAATATGTGCTCAATCAATATAAACTGTTATTATTATTTAGGCTAAAACTCGCTTACCTGTGGGTGCTCAGGAGGACTGGCACTAGCCAATTCTGCTACTAATAATACCAATTACTGTTTGATATGTTATCACTACCACCCATGTTATTACTGAGTGCCCATTACTATTCTAGCATTGTACACAGAGGATTATTTCTTTTGATTAAGCATCCATAACCCCCTGAGGAAGGAACTACCATTATGCTCATTTTGCCAGTGAAAAATCAAGCCCAGAGAGGGTAAATAGTTTGACCTGGGTCACATAGAAAAGGCCAGCTACTGGGGTTTCAAAGTCTGAGCTCAAAGCCGTTCCCCACTTCCCTGATTTATCATATGTGCCTTGATCCCAATCTTTATTGATTTCTTAGCTCCTTCCTCTTTGATTGTTATCTTCCTCTCATTTTCTGATTTAATGTCTTCATCACTGATCAAGTGGTGGCTACCTTCCCCCATAAAATCCCCAGGATTCTCATCAGCATGACTGCCAACATCCAAAGGCTCATTTCCTGTTCTAAGGAGCCTGAAAAGGCTCCAGGCCAGGAGTTTCAATGACCATTTCCTTCCTAGATCCTCTCCTAGAGCAAAGTCAAGAATCTTCAAGGAACTACCATGTGACTCAGCAATTCTACCCCCGGGTCTATATCTGAAAGAAACAAAAACACTAGCGCAAAAAGATACATGCACCCCAATGTTCACAGCAGCACTATTTACAACTGCCCAGATGTGGGAGCAGTCTAGGTGTCCATCAACAGATGACTGCATAAAGAAGATGCGCGTGTATACATGTGTGTGTGTGTATACATATAAACACACAATGGAATGCTTTTCAAAAAGAATGAAAGTTTGCTACTTGCAGCAACATGGATGAACTTAGAGGGTATTATGCTTAGTGAAGTAAGACAAAGAAAGATAAATGCTATATGATATCACACAGGGAATCTGAAAAATACAAGAAACTAGTGAAAATCAAAAAAGAAGCAGGCTCACAGACATAGGGAACAAGCTAGCAGTTATCAGTGGTGGGGGGCAATAATGGGGAAGGGGCGTGAGAGGTACAAGCGCTTATGTATAAAAGTAGCTGCAAAGACATACTGCACAGCATAGGGGATGGAGCCTAGAGCCTTTTAAAACTGTGAGTCACTGTCATATACACCTGTAACTTTATAACACTGTTCACAGTGTGTGTGTGTCAGTCGCTCAGTTGTGTCTGACTCTTTGCGATCCCACAGACTGTAGCCTGCCAGGCTCCCATGAAGACAAAGGGAGAAGACAGCCATCAACAAGCCAAGGACAGAGGCCTCAAGAAAAAGCAACCCTGTTGACACCCTGTTCTCAGATTTCCGCCATCCAAAATGTCTTAAGCCCCTCAGTCTGTGGTTCTTTGTTATGGTAGCCCATGTTGTTAAGTTCTAAGTCGCGTCTGACTCTCTTGCAGCCCCATGGACTGTAGCCCACCAGTCCCTCTGTCCATGGGATTCACCAGGCCAGAATACTGGAGTGGATTGCCTTTCCCTTCTCCAGGCGATCTTCCCGACCCAGGGACTGAACCCAGATCTCTCAGATTGCAGGCAGATTCTTCACCATCTGAGCCACAGGGAAGCCCTGCTGTATACCAACTACAGCTCAATTTAAAAAAGCAAGCTACAAGTAAAAGAAGAGTAACCGAGGAAGGAATTCATCATAGATCATCACAATCCTGAGAGAGAGAGAGAGAGAGACAGACAGACAGACAGACAGTCACCACTGCCCACTTTACAGATGAGAAAACTGAGGTGCAGCACCCAAGAGTCACAGTTCTGGTGCTTGGGAGACTGATGCTCAGCAGCCATGCTTTACCAGGCTGAGCACACAGCAAGGAAGGATCAGCCTTTTGCCTTCCCATGAGAGCACCTTGCAGATCAGCCTGGGGATCCTGCTCTCTGGCAAGAACCCTGGCAATTAAAAAAAAAGGAGACTGGCTGGCGTTCTGCAAAAAGTGTTGTTCTGAGCAAATTATCATCTTCGCAAACCATGTCTGAAGAGGGCCTATAGAAAAGAGGCCAAAAAAAAAAAAAAATCTTTTAGCCATTGATGAAACAAGTCAAAATCTAAGAAAACGTCTCTGACTTGGGTCAGCCTGTGTTCAAAAACATAAATAGAACCCAGTCTAATCCTTAATTTCACGTGATGCTCTCAAGTGACTGAAAAGTCGCAAGGGGGTGTGTGCCAGGCAGCAAACCTCTGCTGGTTAACGAGGCCTCCCAAAGTAGAAGAGTCTCTGCTTTCTTTCTGCCTGTCTGGACTAAGGTCATTTAACTTCAGCCCTTTGATGAATGGAAATCAGCTTTCTAAAGACTACCGGGCAGCCAGCAACAGCAACTCAATGGTGGAAATTTCTGAGTCATAAAACACTTCTGAAAAAGCGCGAGATCAAAGTGTCCCCACTGAAATCAACTGCTTCCAAAGCTCCTTGCAGGAACCCGGCTCTCCAAAGAATGGTCCCTTCAGTCATAGTCCAAAAAGACCACCACCAGGAAGGAGGCAATGGGGACAAGAGGGCAGCCAGCCATGGAGGAGAAACACCACTTACGGTTTAACGGCTGGGGACAAAGCAACAAGAAACAAAAACCAAAGGACAAAATCACAACCAAGGCTGGAGGGACTTTGTGGTACCCACTCAACTCCGAGCCCCTGAAGTGATGCTGAGGTTAGAGCCTAACCCGAGGCTGGATAGAAGACGCCAGAGGAACTGCACAGCTCTCTACCATTCTTGCCAGCCAGGTCCACTGCGGAGGTGACTAATCAGAGGTAAAGAATAGATCTGGGTGGAAATGCAACACAGGGAGCATCTTTGCACGCCTCTTCCCTGGATCTTCATGTTGTGAATGGAGCGGAGTTTCCAGACACCTCAATCAAGAGGTGCATTTTCCCAACTGGTGGACATAGTAACTGGATCCATCAGGTACTATTAAAGTGCAGATATCTTACACCTAACGATTACTGTTCCGGGGTGAAGCCTGGAACCCTGGCAAGCTGTTGATGGAAGTGTGGCTTAAAAGGGAGGTGGGCAGGGAAGTCACCAAGTTCGTCAAAATTCGACCTCTTGGAGCTGCACCAGGCATGTGAGCACTTTAAAAGGTGAGAAATGTATGAGAGCAAGGACATTTGCTTAAAGTTTCCCGAACCTTATGGGAATATATGGCCATGAAACCACCCTTTTATGCCTCAACACCTCTTAAGAGTCAGAAATCAATACATAATATTACAGTATCTCTTTTAGGAATCATTGCTTTGGTGATTTTCTTGCCACTGAGTGTTAGTTGTTTATTCTTGCCTGACTTTTTGTGACCCCAGGGAATGTAACCAGCCAGGCTCCTCCGTCCATGGACTTCTCCAGGAAAGAATACTGGAGTGGGTGCCATTCCCTTCTCCAGGGCATCTACCTGAGCCAGTGTCTCCTGCATTACAGGCACTTCTTTACCATCTGAGTTACCAGAGAAGTCTACTAGACCACGAAGAGAGGTTCCCTGAAAAACAGGTTCCATGATCAAGTTAGTTAGGGAAGCTTTCAAACAGAGTTAGGCAAAACCTGTAACACAGGGTGTTTCTGACTTGTTAACATGCTAATCTAAAACCACACTCCATGAACCATTTGTTACAGGGCTTTGTTAAATAATAGCTTAATTCAAAATCAAACAGCAATTTCTGGGTCTCACATCTCCACTCCATTTCTCCCTTGGAATGAAATGCTATGAAGCAGAATACAGCATCCACCTTTTATCCCCCCATGGCATGCAGGATCTTAGTTCCCGAACCAGGGATCAAACCCATGACCCCTTCAGGGGAAGCATGGAGTCTTAACCACTGGACCATCAGGGAAGTTCTGAGAGCATCCCTTTGCTTGCAGCTTTCTCCACCCTGTGCTCCAAACAGTGCCTGACATAACAGAAGTTCATCAATAATTGAATGACATAATCTTTCCAGTCAGTTCTCCAAATATGACATTTCTACTAAGTTTTAGAAACAGGCTCACTCTGTCAGACCAACAGCAAAGGTAAAAACAATTTGCCTACATGTTCAATGTCTTAACCCAATGGTTCTCTCATCTTAGTATGTATTAGAATCATTTGGAAAATTAAAAAAACACATATTCCTGGGCTCAGTCTCGCTGACCTTCTGTTGTACATAAAGACATTGAAATTTTCAATACCTCAAGTGAAGCTGGGGCTCCCCTGATGGGTTAATGGTAAATAATCTGCCTGCAATGCAAGAGAGGCAGAAGACATGGGTTTGAGTACTGGGTTGGGAAGATCCCCTGGAGGAGGGAATGGCAACTCACTCCAGTATTCTTGCCTGGGAAATTCCATGGACAGAAGAGCCTGGGAAGAGTCAGACACAACTGAGCACACACATATGCAAGTGAGAAGCTAATGTAGCTGATCACACTCTGAAAATTATTGTCTTCCTGAAAAAAGAGCACAAAGGTTCCCCTCTTGGGGCAGAGGCATATCTTAGATCTCCTCACATGCAGGAAGAAAGACACAGGGCTCTCCTACCATCCCAGAAACCAAAACTGAGAAATACAGAGGAAAGTCATAAGAAGAGAGGTGGTACGTAGTTCAACATTAAGATGAAGGGTCTCCTGACAACGCACGGGCTTCCTGGATGTGATAAGCATTTCATCTAAGTGGTACTCAGGGGAAGCTGGGTATAGTGTAAAGTATGCGCGTGGCAGAGAGTGATCAGATCCAGTGATCAGAACCCTGAGATTCTGGGACACAGTTTTGCAAACTCAGATAATGTTCACAGGCAGTAGGGCCACCAGGTGTAGGGGGCGGTGATGGGCTGGAGAGAGTTAGATCCTGCTGAAATTCAAAATTTAAAAAACCACCACCTCCAGAAATAACGGGAGGCAGGATTCACAAATAGAAGTTTGCAACTCCTGTTTGATGGGTTATTCCAAGGAAATAAGAATTGATACTTTTGAATTGTGACTCTTGAGAGTCCCGTGGACTGCAAGGAGATTAAATCAGTCAATCCTAAAGGAAATCAACCCTGCATATTCATTGGAAGGACTGATGCTGAAGTTCCAATACTTTGGCCACTTGATCTGAAGAGCCAACTCATTGCAAAAAGCCCTGATGCTGGGAAAGACTGAAGGTGGGAAGGGAAGAGGGCAACAGAGGATGAGATGCTTAGATGGCATCATGGACTCAATGGACAGGAGTTTGAGCAAACTCTGGGAGAGAGTGAATGGCAGGGAGATTGGGTGTGCTGCAGTTCATGAGGTCACAAAGAGTTAGACATGACAGCAACTGAGCAACAACTAAACCGCCTATTGAACTTATGAATAAAATGAGGTCTATCGTGGGGGGAAGTGGCAACGCACTCCAGTACCCTTGCCTGGAAAATCTCATGGATGGAGGAATCTCGTGGGCTACAATCCATGAGGTCTCAAAGAGTCTGACACGACTGAGTGACTTCACTCACTATCATGGAGGGCAGGTACATTTTAAGGAATATTTTGAACAGAATTTAATTGTGAATTATTAAATTCCCTGCTTGAGAAATCCTTACTGGAGTAGGTGTACATGCATATATATTCATATATGAAAGTGAAAGTGAAGTCACTCAGTTGTGTCCGACTCTTTGTGACCCCGTGGACTGTAACCTACCAGGCTTCTCCGTCCATGGGATTCTCCAGGCAAGAATACTGGAGTGGGTTGCCATTTCCTTCTCCAGGGGATCTTCCCGACTCATGGATTGAACCCGGGTCTCTCACCTTGCAGGCAGACGCTTTAACCTATTTCACTGTTAAAACCTTTGGGCTTCCCTGGTGGTTCAGTAGTAAAGAATCCACCTGCCAATGCAGGCTCATTCTGTGGGTTGGGAAGATCCCCTGAAAGAGGAAATGGCAATCCACTCCAGTATTCTTGCCAGGAAAATTCCATGGACAGAGGAGCCTTGTGGGCTACAGTCCATGGGGTCACACAAGAGTTGGACAGGACTGAGCGAGTGTGCGTGCACACATGCGCGCGCGCACACACACACATTAACCCTTCCACCCTTTCTAAGCCACTCCCGGGATTCCCTAGCCATCAAGAGAATGGTTAGCTTTCCTGTTGGTATTCTGTTCTCTAAAGGTGACTTCTTACTTTTTTAATACACACTGATGCATACCAGGAAGTTGCCAGCACCTTGAAAGTCGTTCTGTTGCCAGTTGTCCAGGCCCACTCTCGGTGAAACTCTGATGTAGACATTTCAGGGGGAAGAAGAGTCATCTCTCTGTCTCCTTAGGGAAGTGTTCCTCAGTCAGAGCCTCAGGTCATCTCCCAGTGCTCACTATTGCCCCTCAACAGTGTTTCGCATGCAGATCAGCACTGTTAGAAGTGCACAGCCATGCTACCAAAGATAAGTTGGCAAAGCTGTTTTTGCTCAGAATTCTTGCTTCTATTCACAAAGAAAAGGAAAAGTGCCACAATTTGGGCTGAAGACACTTGCAGAAATGCCCCACTTTCAAAAGCTTGCTTTACACCACAAGCAAAAATGGCGATGAGTGTTCATCTGCTGGTTTTCCAGTGAGCCCTTACAGAGGCAGCTCTCACCCCCAGCAGGGGAAGTGGCACCACCAAGCCCGTTCCGGGAACTGCACTCAGCACCTGGGCACCAGGCTACTGTAGCTCTGAACCGCGTCTGTGCGCTGCTGTGCTCCATGCCAGTTTCTTCTGTGCTCTCACTGCCAAGATGTGTCCTAAGGTAACTGCTTCTTTGCTTTTGCCATTTTGGCTCACAGAAGGCTTCATCGAAGACTCTACTTTCAGATAGCAGAGAAAACTTATATACGATTGCTTCTCCATCTATGATCTATTAATAGAGCATAAAAGAGGGTATAGAAGTGGCCGGTAGGCATAAGAAAGGATTCGACTTCGTTAACCACCAGAACAGTTCAAACGAAACCCGTAATGTGGCACTGCTTCACATCCATCAGCGGGAGTGTCTCAAATGGAAAAGCGATAATAGCAAGTGTTGATGAGGATCTGAAGCAACTGGAACTTTCACACACCGCCGATGGCAGCGTCAATTAGTTCAACCACTCTGAAAAGCCGTTTGGCAGAGTCTAGCAAAGGAGAACACATATAGTTTACCCTATGGCCTGGAGACTTTGGTCTTCAGTATGTTTCCAACAGAATGTGTCTGTAAGTTTGCCAAAAGGCAGAGACAAGAATGTTTGGTAGTACTTCTCACAACAGCCCCAAACTGGAAACAATTTCAACAGCCATTAACAATTAGAAACAACACAGAATGTTCATACAGAGGAATATTGTATGACCCTCTCTTAAGGGAAATTGTTTTAAATAGATGACATCAAGCTATGTTACAAATTAGGATCATGGTTACTTCTGGTGGGCAGTGACTGGAGGGGGATGAGGGATGGGGAGTGGTCTTTCCAGGCACTGGTAATGTCCTATTTGATCTGGCTGTTGGTTACAGGGATGTGAACTTTGTGAAAATTCATTAGGCCGTACACTGTGATTTTTGCACGTTTCTGTATATACACTATCTTCAATAGAAGTTACAAAACTTACTACAGAGCAGTGTCTCAGCTTTTTCATTTGGGGTTTGATCCTCTTCCCTGTTTTATTTTTCTTTTTGTTTGATTAAGGATGGCTGTATGGGTTTCTGTTTTGCAGTTCTTGGCAGGACATGGGGAGCTGTGTGATGCAAGAGAGAGAAGCTTGATACCTTCCCCACTCCATACCTAGTGGGCTCTGATGGGGTAAACCAACTGATGATTAGACTCAGATGCCTAGAGATGGCAGTAGTCTTAGAAATCATTTCACGTGGTTCAGGAGAGGAAACCGAGGCCTAGAGAAGTAAAGTTAATTAAGTATATGTGGCTGGTGAATTCCATGGTTTCAACTTATATTGACATTATAAAAAAAGAATGAAATGATACCACTTGCAGCAACATGGATGGACCTAGAGGTGATCACAGTAAGTGAAGTCAGTCAGAAGGAAAAAGGCAAACATCACATGCTATCACTTACATGTGGAATCCAAATGATACAGACTTATTTCCAAGGCTCACAGACTTGGAAAACAAATTTATGATTACCACAGTGGAAAGGTGTGGAGGGGGGCAGGGATAAATTAGGAGTTTGGGATTAACATGTATATACTACTGTGTATAAAACAGGTTATCAACAAGGACCTACTGTATAACACGGGCAACTCTATTCAATATTCTGTGATAACCTATATGGGAAAAAATCTGAAAAAGAATGGAGTATACATATACATATAACTCAATCACTTTTCTGTACACCTGAAATACAATGTTGTAAATCAAATTATAGTCCAAGGGGACAAGAGAGGATGAGATGGTTGGATGGCATCACTGACTCGATGAACATGAGTCTGAGTAAGCTCAAGGAGTTGGTGATGGACAGGGAAGCCTGGCGTGCTGCAGTCCATGGGGTCGCAAAGAGTTGGAGACGACTGAGTGACTGAACACATAAAAATTGAATTAAAAAATAAAAACAAACAAAAAATCAGACTGGTATGCAAAGGCAAAAATGTATGGCTTCCCAGGTAGTGCAGTGGTAAAGATTAGGAGTTTGTGATTAACATATATGCACTTCTATGCATAAAATATATAATCAAAAAGGACCTACTGTATAGCATAGGCAACTCTACTCAATATTCTGTGATAACCTATATGGGAAAAAATCTGAAAAAGAACGCGTGTGTATATGTATATGTGTGTGTGTGTATAAAAACTCAATCACTTTGCTATATACTTGAAACTGATACAACACTGGTAAATCAAACTATTGTCCAACATAAAATAAAAATCAAATTGAAACATAAATACAAACAAAACCAGATTGGCATGAAAAGAAAACTATGTATATTGGCCTTATACACAGGCAGATGTGGTTGCCAATGGCTTCTTTCACTTCCATCCCAAAGGACCTACTGTATAGCACAGGCAACTCTACTCAATATTCTGTGATAAACTATATGGGAAAAAATCTGAAAAAGAATGTGTATGTATGTCTGTATGTGTGTGTGTATATATATATATCAGTCAGTTCAGTTCAGTCGCGCAGTCGTGTCCAACTCTTTGCAACCCCATGAATGGCAGCACGCCAGGCCTCCCTGTCCATCACCAACTCCCGGAGTTCACTCAGACTCACATCCATTGAGTCCATGATGCCATCCAGCCATCTCATGTTCTGTCGTCCCCTTCTCCTCCTGCCTCCAATCCCTCCCAGCATCAGAGTCTTTTCCAATGAGTCAACTGTTCGCATGAGGTGGCCAAAGTATATATATATAAAACCCTCAGTCACTTTGTTATAGGCCTGAAACTGACACAACATTGGTAAATCAAACTACAGTCCAGTATAAAATAAAAACCAAATTTAAAACATTAAAAAAAAAAACAAGATCAGACTGGCACGCAGTGAAAAACTGTATACTGGCCTTATACACAGGCGGATGTGGCTGCCGATGACTTCTTTCACTTCCATCCCAAAGATGAAACTGTGTAGCCTGCCTCATTCTACATATGAAGTAGCTAGCTCTCTGTTCCCTGTTCTAAATGAATTTCCTTCTTAGGAGAAACAACCCAACATCTATGCACGTGGGATCAGACAATCAGGGTCAGATTTCCTATCACTCACAGAGAGTGGAATCCTGAGCTCATCCAAGGTGAGGAGCCTCAGTGCTTTCCTAGAACTGCTGTAGCTCTTTGCATGTAGGAAGTCACGTCACCCCCACAGCCCTGCAGTGTAAACCCTCTTGCCATTCCCACTGCAGAGATGAAGACACTAAGACACAGGGAGGTTCACAGCTTGCCCACGGCCCTTCTAGTAAGGGCCAGTGTGAAAATGACCCTGGATAGACTGCTCCTAACCGCTGGTTTATGCAGAATGGGGTGGTGTAAGCCACTGTGATGGAGGGCCTGACCTTCTTCTGAAGATGTCAGGATAACTGATATAGAAGAGAGGAGGATGCTTCCAAAAGGTCAGGAGACTCATCACCACCAAACCAGCCAACCAACCAACACAAGATATATTCACAGGTGTGGGTGCTGCCTGTGTATGTGTAACCAGGTTAGAATATGTAGTTACCAGTAAGCTATATTGTTCATTTAAACAGATGCAGCTTAGGTGAGAACTGTTAAATCTTTGCTTAACTCTATAAAGACCATACCAAAACACTGTAACTCTGATTTGATGAACCATTTTAGTTATGTGTCAAACCACAACATGGGGGGGAAAAATGTTAACATAATAAAGTTTCAGCTAGCCAAGAATATGGAAGTCCTCATTAACCAGCGCCTAAGCCCCACCCTCTTGCTCGGCCAGAGTGTATCATGTATATCATTAACTACATGCTGAAGTGAGCTTTCCTCCCATTTTCCTTCTTCTAGCCACACGTGAGACCACTGTGCGCCTCAACACACACACACACACACACACACACACACAGAGTTCTGTCAGTTACAGACACTTCCCAACTGTAACACAAGATGGCATCAACCCAGATCGCCATTTACTAATGCACAAATGCCTGAATCCTGAGACAAGTATCATTTATACTAATATTACGGGTCTCAAGCCAACAGTGAGGATTACACAGGAGGCAATACTGCTTGTCCTGAATGCTTTTAAATGCCCTGCATTCCTGGATGTCACACTTCACCCCACCAGCCCCCAAACACACCACATCACATTCTAAAAGGATGTCTTACTTGCAGGACAACACCAACGGATTAGTGGAAAGAAAACAAGAGGCCTCCCTTCCACAGGGAAGGTCAGGCTTCTCAGGGCTGTGAATGTACTCCTGCATTAAATAACAGTTTCCCTTGTGTCAGAGCACTGTAGAGGCATGCAGCTTGCTAGATTTATATAAAGCCTGGTCTCTCAAGACTTTCCAAAGCGAATGGCATCCATCAAATTAATTTCCTCAGGGATTGTCTCAAACATGGAGAATGAAGAGGCCCAGACTAATAAACATCGAAAGAACGTTCTTAAATGGTAATTGAAGTTCTATTAGATTTTCTTTTTCTGGGAGCAGCTTAGATTAATTCAGCTGAGAAGATTCTATGTATCAGAGCTGACAGTGTGAATATGTAGAGCTAGCTGCAAGGGCACTGGGTATTACAGACGTCTGTTCATTCCAGTTACACAAGACGCAGGCGAGAGGGAGTCGGGGTGCTTACCAAGCCGGCACACGTAGACACAGCGACGGAGGACGAGCTGTCGTTTCTGATAAATCCCTGATAGAAACATCTCGGCACCGCGGGTTCCCGAGTCTCTGAGGCACCATCTTTCCCAAGTACCTGGACAATAAAGTGACTGCTCAAGATCGCCGAGGGCTTAAGTTCTAAGTGTAGTTCCTGTCCAAATGCTGAAAATCGGTAATGCAGGGAGCTGCTGGCACTCTGCGCCGACCGCTTTTTCCTGCCGTTGTGCAAAATGTCGTGGGAAATATATGACCCGCCCGAGTCCACTTCTACTGGCGTGACAAAGACGTAATCTGCAATGGGAAAGGTTTGGCTGTCAGCACCCGAGCCCAGGACGCCCCGGGGCCCCTTTCCCACAGGCTGGCAGTGAGCAATGCACAGCTGAAAGATATTTGCTCCACTGCCATGCACCTAGACGATATATCACTCAGAGCAGCTCATGACAGGGAGAGTTTTGTGATCTTGACAATTAGCTCCGCCACAGTCATTCCTCCAGAAACTAAGAGTCAAGCACCGTCTTGCTGAATGTCAAGAATGTTCGTGGAAAATGCCACGACGTCCACGGTCTGCAGAGAGAGGTGGATTTTTTATATATCCGTCATGGAGTCATCCACACATCAAAGTTGACTTGGAGGAGACAATATTATAACCATGGAGCCATAAAGTCAAAGAGAGGAACTTTCCCCCAAGATGACACCTCTGTTTAAAATACATTGGGAGCATTTGTTGCAGGGAGGGGAGGGGAGGAAGATGGACAGAGCTTAAATTTCAAATATAACTCATGGCGCTGAGTAACTTGAGATGAAATCTCAGGTAATTAACAAGTAACTGCCATTTTATGCTTCCAATATTAATTATACGTGATAATAAAACTCCAGCACTCATATCACCGAATGTTTTACAGCGAGGTTTCTCTGGGACAATTCCATTTAACTGTAAGCATAAAATAGAGTGGATACATAAAAATGCCTCGGAATTGTCAGGACTTCCTTCTATAGTCTGATGTTGAAAACTGCTCAGACATGTTGGTGGGGGCGTGTCAGATCAGGGGACACCTGGAAAGACGTGTTTAAAAATACCTTCCCCATTGCTCCCTAGAGCAGCACTAATTGCTGCTTGTCCCGGAGAGCAGAAGTTAAACAACAATTTGCTGCTTGAAAAAAAAAGAGAGGCCAGCACACTGTTTTGTATCACAGGACATTGAAACTGAAAAGTATCGTCCACAAAGTGACTTGGAATATGCCCTCTGCGCATTAAAAAACACTCTGGGTTTCCACTTTCTAGGCACAGAATGGGAAACTAATTTGGATAGTGTTTAGAAAGATTCCAAATAACTAAGAGGCATGTTTGAGTCACTTGGGTCCTTGGTTACTGGAGGAGGAAAAGCAAGAGGAATTTCCCTTTTCCCAAAATAGTCACAACTGAAAAGGAAGAAAGAAAGAAAGCAAGCTAAAGAATGAACAGAAGCCCTGTAGCTAGCAGGGATCAATGAGTGATATTCTATTTGGTCCTACATTTGAATTAAAAAAAGAATCCGAATACGGCAATTTTCAATGGTGTTCTTCTGTATATGAATCATCTGAGACTCAAACTGCTTGAGAAACTCATTCTTACAATGTTGTTGCCATCCTTCCCAGTTTTTCTTCACTTCTTTAGCTAGAAATACTGTCTAATCGACATGCGTAATAGAAAGCAATTGAAAAAAATGTTTTTCTCTTAACCTTAAAAAGTTGAGCAGCACACATATCATTTCCTTTCGAAACCTCTGCTATGGTGCTTTCCGTGTCCAAGGCTTTTTGATGAAACACAGCAAGAAAACACCTTCTCCCTCCCCCAGGCTAAAACCTGTCAAAATCACACATGCTCCAGACAGTCTCTATGCTACATTCATTCTTACCTCCTTGTGCAAAGCCACCTGAAGCTCTGCCTGCTCTTAGCTGGGAGAACACGCAGCAGCCTTATCCAGCCAGCCTTCCTCGAATCAGCCTGCAAAGCCCCCTACCCAGACACCTGCTGCTGGTTTGTTTGCAAAGGGAGGGTGAACCAGTGGGCTGATGGTAATATCCAGTGCCTCAAGGGAAGAGGGGCAGTCAGAGCCCCTGCAGTGAGTGATCTGATTAATCCGCCCAAAGGCTGCCTAACACGAGGTGCTTACAGGTGCCGACTGGAATGGAGGGGATCTCAAGCCATTTGGCCCTGATGAAACAATGAAGGGTTGTTTTAGAAACTGCAGCCAGCTTTTCTAGTTGGACAAATGGTGAATTTCTCAAGGGCAAATTCCTGGCTCTCCTGGGTGCCCTCACTCACCCACTTCTGGGTGGCACGGCCTCCATGACTCTGCCATCCTCTCCTCCCCAAAAGGATCCCTGATTCCCCGAGAGGAGGAGATAAGGCTGCGGAAGGCTGAAAAAGTGATAGAACCCCAGCTGGACATCAAGGCTTGCTGTAGAAACCTTGGGTCAGGAATTAGCTCTTCTCCAGCAGCTGATGGGAACAATGGAAACAAGGATTTTCCTTCCAGGTGCCAGGGAGAAGTTAATAAATAACAGAAGTAAAGCGTGTTCTGGATGTTTGCAGCCAGGAAACCTCAGAAGAGGCACCCCATCCCCCACCCCTCGCCCCCCAGAGAAGCTACCTGCTTTCCTCTGGTGATCTTTGGGAATCAATGATACAAGAGAAGAGAAAAGGGAGTAAGA